>JAUZSX010340606.1:0-10577 GCA_034780655.1 Idiosepius hallami
CACTGATATTGAGCACTCTAACTATAAATTTAAGCGACCCTACTACACAGATTAATCTCTCTCTCTCTCTATATATATATATATGTGTGTGTGTGTGTGTGTGTGTGTGAAAGTGTATATACGTACAATTATGTATTTGTACGTGTGTGTAAGATCTAACAGGTTATATAAGTAAAGCTACAACAGATCCCCAAGCTGTGACCTTTCTAAACCCTAACCTTAACCCTAACCCTGACCCTAACCCTTATCCTCAAGGTGTGTCCTTTTTCCATGTCTTAACCACAAAATCGACTAAATTTTCCTATTTTTCAAATAATATTTCAATAAAAAAGAATGTTAGATTTTGATTTTTGATAAAATGAAAAAAATATTTCCTCAAATAAAAAGTCATTATTATTATCATTATTATTATCATTATCATCATCATTATCATTATCATTATCATTATTATTATTATTATTATTATTATTATTATTATTATTATTATTTGGTCAGTTTTTTTATTTTTTTAGGAAGAATTTTTCTGCTTTTTTTTTTCTTTCCGTGAATTTATGGGAAAAAATTTTTTCGTCTTTCGAGCCGCAAGTTCCGGTTTTGCATTTCCGTTTCTCTGTCCTTCCGGTTTGCTCAGACAAAGCATTTCCGTAAATTGATATTCGTCATAAAAAAATATTAAAATATTTTTAAAAATTGCAATGAAATTTGAAAATAAATCCGATTTTCATCTTTTATCGTTTTTTTTTTTTTTAATTTTGTTTTTTTAGATTTTAACCCTTTTGAGCCTAAGGGGCCGATATATCAGCCCTAGCAACCACAAGCAAAAAAAAGATATACTGACATTTCGACTGTAATATATTTTTTTAATAGAACGGTTCTGAGTGACTACTTGGTAATATTAATAAGTCAGATTCCAAAAGTTGGAGGTAAAGATATTATTGTGTGTGTTTTCTTTTGTCATAAGTCGTCAGGGCCGATATATCGGTTCTTTAGGGTTTAAAGGGTTAACATGTGCAACGGCCGCACCAAATAAATGAGAAAAAGTTAACGAGAAAAGTTGCAGAGAAAGAAAACAAAAATTCTTCTGATAAATTCACCCAAAAATCAAAACCTTGTGAATACAACAAAAAAAGATGAGAATAAAAGTCTAAATAATCAAAATAATGATTTTCATCAAAATTCTTCTCCAAATAACGAAACATTGTGTCTGGAAGTTAATAATGATAAAGATGAGAACAACAGTCAAAAAATAAATGTACAAATTATAAAGTTTTATCACCAAAATCCCGAAATCAAGGGTGTTTTAAAATTGTTGGCCACTTTTCAGGTCGTCATTTCTGTTTAATTATATCAAATCTTGTTTAATTAATTTTGTTCTGTTGAGACCGTTTTTTCCGTCCTTTCTTTCTTCTTCCTTTCATGTTGAGTGTATGTTCGTCCATATTTGAGAAAAGACTTAAATAATGGAATATTCCTCTTACTGACCAATCAGAAAGCTTAATGCTAACACAATCTGACTTTAAATAAACTGCAATTAATTCAACACTGGAAGAAGAAACTAAATTGAAACACACGTGAATTTTTATTCAACAAAATTCTTTGAGTGACCGCCATCTTGGATTAATACCAAAACAAATAAAATGTTTGACTTATTTCATTTTTACCAGGACTAATAATATTTTTGAATTTATTTCATTCAAATCAGAACTAACAATAATGAGTCTAACAGGTCTTAATATCAAGTCTTATTTTCAGGTCCTAATATCAAGTCTTAATATCAGGTCTTAATATCAGGTCCTAATATCAGGTCTTAATTATATCAATTCCACATGATAACAATGAATAATAACAAGATGAAAGTCGGTGCCATTTTAAATGCATTCAGTTTTTTTTAAAAAGGCAATTGATTTTTTTATTTCTTTTCAGATCCGCCATAAAATAGTTCTCGGGATATTCAAGGTCAAAATGTAACCAAGACTTTTGGAATGCCGTGTAAAATTTCCGAATTGAAGACAAAAAAAGTTAAGGGTGAGAACAACAGTCCAAATAATAAATGTACAAAAAAAATCAATAAAAATCAATAGTTTTATTTTTATCGAATTTTAACTGAATGAAAAGACATTCAAGATTTTTCAGTGACCTTTCGGTATTAAATGACTTCATAATACAAAAAAAAAGGACCGTAATTGAATGTTAAATGGAAACATATATAGCAATCATACACACACACACAGATACACACGCATACACACACTTACTCACACACGCACATACACGCACACACACACTCACACGTATACACATACAAACACACACGCACATACATACACACAAACACATACACACATGCACAAACACATGCACATACACATATACACACACACATAAACACACATACGCACACACACAAACATACACACACATATTAGATTTTATTTAAAAAGAGATTATATAACATATAGGATATCTTGTGAAATGTTTGAGATTAATTTAAATTAAGTTTTTGACCGAAAGGTGAGCGGGGGGGTCACCAGCTGTCATGAGTGAGTCTTCTTATGGTCAAACAGAGAGAGACAGAGAGAGAGAGAGAGAGCGCGCGAGAGAGAGAGAGAGAGAGAGGGCCTGACCCGTAAAATATTCATTGGGTTTTTGCAAATCAAAGTAAAAAGTTTGAATGCGTGGAAAACGAAAAACTATGAACAGGTAAAACTATTTAAATTCATTTCTTATGCTTTTTAATACTAAATTCATTTCTAATGCTTTTTAATACTAAATTTATTTCTAATGATTTTTAATACTAAATTCATTTCTAATGCTTTTTAATACTGAATTCATTTCTAATGATTTTTAATACTAAATTCATTTCTAATGCTTTTTAATACTAAATTCATTTCTAATGATTCATTCTAATGAAGACTAATATATAGAAAGGCAGTACTATAACTATGGAAATTTTAGTGGTTTGAATAATTTATTATTTTTTGGTACCCCGTTATTTTATGAGGGGGACCTATGTTTTGAGGCCTGTTCGTTCGTTCGTTCGCGTTTTTCTCTGCAACAATCTGTTCAATTTTTCCGAAATTTTGTATGAAGTTTTAACTTCGGTCAGGTAAAAATCTGTTTTGCGTCCCTCTGGGACATTTAGAGCTAAATGTGATAAATTGACTCGCACAGAGAGGGGCACCACAAACGCGCGGCTTGTTTTTTTTGGAAAATATCTATGGTAATTTTGTTTTGAAGAGCTCCCCGTATAAACAAGATTTAAAAAAATATATTGTGATTTCATTTTCTAAATAGCTTTAGGGTGTAGGGTCTCATGTACACACGACGATCTGATTGTTATAAGTTTGTTCGTGTTATACGGCATATCAGCCTTTTCATGTCATTTTAATGCTAAGAACAATATCATTGTATACACATGTAGCTTGTTTCTTGTTTCTTTTTTTAACACAATATTTAAACCATAGCTAGAGGCAATGGGGGGATATATACCTTTCTTAAGGGTATTGGTCCAATTATGAACGCAAATGGATTCTTATAAGTATATCATATTTACTTAGTCGAGCACCAAACCAAGTTAGGCACAAGGCCATTTTTGCATGCTCTATATACCTGGGCTTTCTACATTCAGTGTTACCCATTACCTAGAAGAGTTGCTCTCCTGAGTTTATAATCCCCATCTGCCCGAAGCAGTGAAAGAAATTTTTAGAAGTATATTAAATAGATATTGAAGAAGAATTGTGTTAGAGTTTGGTGTGCGAGTATTTAGTTAAGGGCGCGTAAATTATGAGAAGGACAAACCTAAGTCTGCTTGAATCTGTATTAATAATAATAATAATAATAATAATATTAATAATAATAATAATAATACTGTAAAAGGGTAGACGAGGACAAATCAGGATTTTCTGTCAATGCTTCTTTCTTCTTCTACTTCTTTTTTCTTTCTCGTCTCCTTCTTATTTTTCTTTTTCTTCTTCTTCTTCTCCTTCTTCTTCTTCTTCTTCTTCTTCTTCTCCTCCTCCTCCATTCTTCTTCTTCTTCTTCTTCTTCTTCTATTTTTTCTTCTTCTTTTTGTTCATCTTATTCTTCTTTTTTCATCCCTTTCTTATTCTCTTTCTTTTTTCTTCTTCTTCTTCTTCTTCTTTTTCTTCTTCTTCTTCTTCTTCTTCTTCTTCTTTTCCCTCTTTCTTATCCTTATTTTCTTTTTCTTCTTCTTCTTCTTCTTCTTCTTCATCATCTTTTTTTTCTTCTTTTTTTCTTCTTTCTTATCCTTATTTTTCTTCTTGTTGTTCATCTTCTTCTTCTTCTTCTTTTTCATCATCATCTTCTTTTTTCTTATCCCTATTTTTCTTCTTCTTCATTTACTTCTCTCTATTTCTCTCTACTTCTTTCTTCTTCTTTTTCTTTCTTTTTCTTCTTTTTCTTTCTTTCTTTCTTTCTCTATTTCTTTCCCCTTTTTCCCCAGAATTCTGATGCGCATGCGTAGGAGTCTGCGTAGGTGTTTCTAAGGATAGCACCTCTATTTGTGTGAAAATCCTTCTCAATGGAACCCAAACTAGGAGTCTACAAATGTTGTGTAAATTTATCAAATAATTCCCCATAAAATTATGACCCCAACTTCTAAAAATATTAGAAAGATAAATAAATAATTTTTTAAAAGTCTTAAATGATACAAATTTCGTTATTATATCTTTTATTTGTTATATTTTGGGGATATGATCCCATTCTCAAACATCATATCCCCGAAATATAACAAATAAAAAAATATAATAACGAAATCTGCATCATTGAAGCCTTTTAAAAAATTATTTATTTATTATAAATTATATGATGCTTCAGAAGAACTATAATCTATTAATTTATTGGAAAGATGAAACAATCACGAAAAAACAAAAACCAAAACAAAACAATCTTTTTATGCATAGAGCTTTTCAGAAAAAAAACTGTAAGAGTAATATAAAAAAATGATTCAGGCCACTAAAATTTGCATATCTCTGGTACAGTCTTTCTATTTATTAGACTTCGTTAACTACTTTAGAGAAAAACATTAGAAATTAATTTATTATTAAAAAAAAGCTTCAGAAATAAATCTAGTATAAAAACCATTAGAAATGAATTTAGCATGTAAAAGGATTAGAAATGAATTTAGTATCGTATAAAATTAAGTGTAAAAAAGCATTGTGTGTCTTCCTAGATAAAAGGCTTTCGTAATTAACTTAGAGTTACCGGGCAAAGCCGGGCAATACTTCTAGTTTGTTTTATAGTTTTATCCAATTATAAAGATCGACTCTCCATTGGTACTAGAAGCTTTGTCATCCTTACTCTCCTTTCGTATTGCTCTCCAATTTATTCATATTTTTTCGGTCGTTTTTTAAAAAAAATGTATTTTTAGATACAATCATTGTTTTTATTTTCTTTGCTTGTTTTTTCAAAGTTTTTTTCTGTTTTCTCTGGTCTTTCTTTATCCTTCCTTTTCTTTCTTTCTTTCTTTCCTTCTTTCTTTCTTTCTTTCTTTTTCTTCCTTCCTTTCTTCCCTTCTCCTTTACTTTCTTTCCTCCGTCCCTTCCTTTCCCTTTTTCCTTCATTCCTTTCTTTCTTTCTTTCCTCCCTTCCTCCCTCCCTCCCTCCCTCCCTCTATTTCCTTTCCCTTTTTCCATCCTTCCTTCCTTCCTTCCTTTCTTTCTTTCTTTCTTTCTTTCTTCCTTCCTTCCCTTCTCCCTTACTTTCTTTCCTTTTCTTCCTTCATTCCTTTCTTTCCTCCCTCCCTTCCATTCCCTTTTTCCTTCCTTCCTTCCTCCCTTCCTTCCTTCCTTCCTTCCTTCCTTCCTTCCATCCTTCCTTCCTTCCTTTCTTTCTTTCTTCCTTCCTTCCTTCCTTCTTTCCTTTTTTCCTTGCTTCCTTCCTTCCTTCCTTCCTTCCTTTCTTCCCCCCTTCCTTCCTACCTTTCTTTACGTTTCTTTTAATTTTTGTCTTTTCATTCTTTCTTCTCATCTTCCCTCCATTTTTGTAAAAAATTCTTATTTCTTTCCCTCCTTCCTTCTTTTGCTTTAGGCCTCCAGGGCCGATATATCGGCTTTTTATACTTCAAATAAATAAATTACTAATGTCCCTAATCAAGAAACAGAACTATTTAATGGCAACCAATTTCATTATCTTATTTCGACCCTAAAAGTCGTAGACCCTGTGTGAATTTTAAACATACAAGAATCAGATGTTGCACCATACAGTCTTTGGAATAGATGTATGATTCACAAGAAGACTTGTTGTCACTCTAACTGCAGTAAAAGCCACGGGATGCTAAATGTAACGTAAAAACGCGACATAATCTTTTTTTTAATGATTAGAATTTCTGCAGGTCCTCCTACACCAATTACAAAGTGCTTGCCATTCTTATCCGGTCGAGCTTAATCACCTGAAGAAGGCCTGAGGTGGAGTTGGCCGAAAGTTGGGAGAAACATAATATGAGGATTAAAAGTCTGCAATAAAAATCATATTCAGAATATTCAAAAATAAAAATATAATTGGTATTATTGTTCTCCTTCTATCTTTTTCATCTTCTTCTGCTTCTTCGTAGTATTTTTCATTTTTTTCTTTTTCTTTCTTCTTGTTCTTGTTCTTCTTTTTGGCTTTTTTTTCTTCTTCTTCTTCTTCTTCGCTGTTTTCTTTTGTCTTTTTTATTTATTTCTTCTTGTTCTTCGTCCTTTTCATGTTCTTTTTCTTTCTTTTTTTCTTGTTTCTTCTTCTTCTTTTTCTTCTTCGTCCCTCTTGTTCTTGATTTTATTTTATATTTTCTCTTTCTTTTTCTCCTTTCTTTTCTTCTTCCTTCTTCCTTCTTTTCTTCATCCATTTTCTCCTATTCTTTTTCACTCCATAATTTTTCTATGACTCCTTCTTTTGTCTCCCCTTTTTCTTCCTTTCTCCCCATTCTCCTCTCAGCTTCCTCATTTCTATGCTGTATCCAACTCAGACCCCGACTTTTTTTCCAGCCCGACCCGATCAGGCTCGGCCCCAAACCCAGCACCGTCCTCTTATCCCAGAACGAAAACCAGGTCAATAAACTGTAGCAGTTTGGTTCGATGGACTCGTTCAGTGGGGAGAGGAGAGAAAGGGGAGTATAGGTGCACGAGGGCCAGGGTTTAGGATGGGGAGTCATGGTTTAGCATTTGAGCCAGGGTTAAGTCACAAGGAAGTGGGTTAGGAACGAAAAGAGTGCACAGCAGGAAATAAAGGCCCACAAATTCCTGAAACCGACTGCGCAACGACCGTGCACCGACCGCGCACCACACGCCGGTCTGTCTTTATGTCTGTCTGTGTGTCGGTCTGCCTTCCTAGCTGCCAACATTACTCATGCGTGTTGTAATCTCTTCTGCATAATGCAACATCTGTTTTCGTATCGGTTCGTAAGCACTTGTTAAAAGGAGATAGGAGTAGGCGGCGAGATGGAGCATTGGTAAAAGTTATGGAATCGTATTACGCAAGTTCGAATCCCAGTCAAAACCATTGAATCTGCCTTTACCCGCCTCGGGCAATTCGGACTTGCTAACTCGAGTAAGTATCTCATCTTGATGAAGGGCAACACTGATTTCAAAAGCCCACAAAGGGTCCCCCAGGGTCGAGAAAAGGGCTAGCAGCTCTTTCTCGTAAAACAAGTATGCTACGGAAACAGCAACAAACAAATTTGCTGCCCAACTCATCCCTGGGTGCAACGATTCAACATAGGGCTAGTGACTCTTTCGCTTAAAACTAGTATGCTACAGAAACAACAAATAAAAACAAATTTGTTGTCCAACATACCACTGTATGTAACGATTGAAAATAGGGCTAGCAACACTTTCTCGTAAAACAAGTATGCTACGGAAACAGCAAATAAAAACAAATTTGCTGCCCAACGCACCACTCGCTGCAACGATTGAGCACAGGGCTAGTGACTCTTTCTCGTAAAACAATTATGATACGGAAACAGCAAATAAAAACAAATTTTTGGCCCAACGCATCCCTGGGTGAAACGATTTAACATAGGGCTAGCGACTCTTTCTCGTAAAACAAGTATGCTACAGAAACAGCAAATAAAAACAAATTTGCTGCCCAACGCACCATTCGCTGCAACGATTGAGCATAGAGCTAGTGACTCTTTCTCGTAAAAAAAAGTATGCTACGGAAACAGCAAATAAAAACAAATTTGCTGCCCAACGCACCACTAGATGTAACGATTGAACATAGAGCTAGTGACTCTTTCTCGTAAAACAAGTATGCTACAGAAATAGCAAATAAAAACAAATATGCTGCCCAATGCACCCCTGGGTGAAACGATTGAGCAGAGGGCTAGTGACTCTTTCTCGTAAAACAAGTATGCTACAGAAACAGCAAATAAAAACAAATTTGTTACCCAATGCACCACTGGGTGTAATGGTTGATCGAAGGAGAGGAGAGTCACGCACATACACGTAGGTAGGGTTCCGTGCATACATAAATAAACAGAACCCGTTTTTTCTCCAAGTCAGTTCCTTGGCATCAGCGTTCGGCCCTTTGTTAAAATTGCCTTCATAAATAATTCTGTTCGCGTAATAAATGGATCATCCTTTAACATTTTATGATCATTGACTAACATGGTCGACTTCCAGAAGAAGCCCTGTCAAAATATCCCGGCGTTGTCCGCGAACACCTGAGGAAGGCCTGAGGGTCACTAGGCCGAAACATCGTAAAATAGAAATCACCAATATGAGGATAAAAGTCCGAAATAAACATTTAATTCTTTATTCACTTGGACTTTTGTGGGTTAAGAGTGTAGCTTAGGATCCCTTGAACACGGTTCTGTATAAACAAAATTATAATTCACTTGAACTTTTGTTAACATGCAGAACCGTGTTTAGGGGACCCTAAGCTACACTCTGAACCCACAAAAGCTAAATTCTCTTTGGTGGGTTCACAGTGTTGCTAAGGATCCACTGAACATGGTTTTCAATGTTTACAAAAATATAACTCACTTTGACTTTTGTTAAAATGCAAAACCATGTTTAGGCATTCTGGTACACTTTGAACCTACTAAAGTTACATTCTCTTTGGATGCAAGAGTGACGCCATTTTCTTCCCGGACTACTGGCAGAGAATCTAATTTACTAGCAAAAGCCCCGCAAGAAGTGTGCCGTAATAATAACTGCACAAACACGTCACTTGTCGCCTACTTTCTTAACGTCATTATATCGATTTTTTTAAACCATAGTCGCTCCCAGTGACCTATTCTTTTCCTTTTCGTTTCTTTTTTTTATATTGCTCCAATTCGGGCCAAGAGGGTGTAGCACTGGTAAAAGCTTGGATTCAATTTCAGATTTGATAAGAGCTTGAACTCTGGAATCGTAGTACGCGAGTTCAAATCCCAGTCTAAACCATTACATTCAATTTCAGAAATGGTAAAAGCTTGGACTATGGAATCGTAGCATGTGAGTTCAAATCTCAATCAGAATCAATACATTTAGCTGCCTCAGGCAGATGGAGCTCGTTAACTCCGGAGAGCAACTCATCTAGGTGAAGGGCAGCACTGAATTGAAAAAGCCGAGGTACGTAAAAATGACCTTGTTATGGCTAACTTGGTTTGGTATTCGACCAAGTAAATACAATATTGCTCGAATTCGTCGTAAAGTAGTGACTGTCATATCACTATCATCACTATCATTCTCAGCATCATCAACACTAGTAATCTCACCCTCATCGTTATCATCGTTAACATCCTCATCATCACCATCATCATCATCATCATCATCACCATTATCATCACCATCATCATCATCAGCAGCAGCAGCAGCATCATTCCCACCCCCATCGTTATCATCGTTAACATCATCAGCATCAGCATCATTCTCACCCTCATCGTTATCATCTTTAACATCCTATATCATCGCCATCACTATGATCATCACTATCATCATCATCATCATCATCATCATCATCATCATCATCATCATCATCATCATCATCATCATCATCACTATCACCACTATAAGCATTCATGCATGCAGACCCCACACATAAATGCAACGATATACCCACACAGAAATACGTACATACATTTTCATTCATTGGCGGTCACTCGTGTTCGAGTATGACCGTCCTCCGTCTTGGTCCCTGTGGATCCTTTCCGGAGGACGCCTGTGCTTGATGTATTTTAACGTGGGGAGACTGATGCACCTGCAGTCACCACACGACCCCTTGGCAGAGAAGGGCCTTGTTCCAATGGCATGGATAACCACGACTGGAGGCTATCCTATATTGCAGCCTTCATCCGCCTTCAGTGCCGTTGTATCACTGTGGACATCATCCGCCAGATCCACCGTTGAGGTCTTGCACTATTTAACCCATAGCTGGAGGGAGATAGAGCTTCATACCTTTCCCAAGGGTATTAATTGACATGTTAATGTAGGCAGAACAACTTGGATTCGAACCTGTGTAGTACGGTTCCGGAGTCCGATTGCTTATCCACTGGGTAACGTCGACCGCCATACATATATAATATTTACTCGGTGAGCACTAACCCAAGTTTGGCACAAGGCCATTTTTACGTGCTCTTACCCGGGCTTTATATATTC
>JAUZSX010340617.1:0-10576 GCA_034780655.1 Idiosepius hallami
AAAAAAAGCTGCTAAGGACTCAAACTTGAAAAATAGGATCATTGCAGGCCTGTAGTGTATCCGCTGTATCGGAGTTATTCTCCTTTTTACGATCTCTCTTTGTGCTTTTTCTTGTTTTCTAACAAGACACTTTGTTATGGTGTTGAGAGTTCTTATATATATTCCCCCAATTTGCCTAACATTTTCTCATATATGTGTGTGTGTGTGTGTGTGTGTGTGTGTGTATATATATATATATATATATACTACTATCATTTTATCTTATCCTAAATTTGTTCAAGGGACTAAGCCAAAACCATTTTTAAATTTCATGTACATTTAATTTACAGATTCTTAACTTAAATAAGGATGTAGGTCACAGGTTATAATTCAAAACTTTATTTCAAGAACTCTATTTTTGTTTTCCCCCTTTTCTTTTTTTTTTATAGTTTTATCTATCTGTCTATCTATCTACCCAGATAAATAAAGAGATTAATAGACAGTCAGATGAAATAGACAAAACTATGAAGAAAGATGATATAAAAAAAACAGATTTTTTATATAAAAATTAACTATCATAACATAATTATTTACATTTAATTGTGTATATCATTAATAAGGTACTGAAGAGGTTTGAAAAATCTAGCATCTTTAGATTTTGTATGGTTTGGTTTGCTGGGGTTTGACGACCTATCAACTATTTATTAGTATCTCTAGGAATTCTCATATGAATGGTATTTAAAACACAAAACAAAAACTCTGCAAAAACTTTCAGCTGAACAGCAAATAAAGAAGCCATTTATTTGGCTTTAAAAAAACTAAACAAAAAAAAATCATCTGCAAATAAATCTTCTACGCAGAAGAATTTATTGCATCAACTACAAACAAATTCCAAAGAGGCTGAGAAGACCTGGAGCTTTGAAAATAGTTTAGTTCTTATTTATGTGTGTAGTTGTAGGAGGAGTAGAAAGCAATGAAAGTAAATAAAAAAACTGCTTTCATGTCAGCATCTAAAGCAGACATACTCCTACATTGTAGAGTATGCTGATCTAACAAAATATTTATTAAAGGTTGTTGAAGTAATTTTCCAAATAATTCCAGATAAAATTATGAAAACAATTTTATGCGTTTTAAAACAATCTTTTTTAAATTTAGAAATATCTAAAACAAATTTAAAAAATCATTTATGAAAATGGGAGGAAAAAAAAAATTATTAACCAACAAAAGGATTATAGAGATTAATGCACGTGTGTGTGAATGTTGATAAAATGTATAAGATTATTACAAAAATAATGCCTTCTATATTTTTCATTCTACCTGAAAGGATGAAAGGGAGATTGCAAATTACATTGTTATGATGACTGAACTTAAATAATTCTAAATATTATTAAACACTATACCAAAATTGAAATCCAAATAATCAACTTTGGAAAATTCCTTATGTTGATATGAAAATATGAACTTGTTTATAATATTCATCCAAATGATATAAATAAAAGAATGTACTATTCATATTTCTAGAATATTACAAATGTAGAGAAAAAAAGATGTGAAAAATATATTTCTTACTATATTTTCATAAGTCAAAAAACTGATCTGCTGATTATGGCAGTGCTGAATAAATAACCCTTCATGTTCATAATACAGCCGAAGTTAACCTCATTTTTCTGTAACCTGTTAATACAAGGTTTTGCAATTGCTCCAAATGTTCCAGTGATTATGGTTACCACAGTCTTTTTCTTATTTCATAATCCTTACAATTCTCTCAGGATAGAAACAATTTAGATCATTTTTCTTTTTCTTCAATCATTTCCTTAATTGAGCTTCTATCCTTAAAGAGATAAAGATCCTCAAGTACCTTTTGTAACAATGATCAATAAGCAATTTGTTACCAGGGACAACAAACTGGATCCTACTCATCATAGATTAAGTGACTTTCAATAGAGAGAGAGAAAAAGAGAGACAGAGGGAGGAGATTAATAATCTATCAATGAAAAATAGAAAGTAATTATTACATGTCTCAGCAAAAAGAGAAGATTTTCTTCTCACGCCCAACAGAAGCTTTTGATAAGATACTATCAACATTCCAAACACAAACTACTCATTGACTTTCCAAGTATATAATACATGCTTCCACCAGATAAAACACATTTAAAATTGAATATTTTGTCTCATGGTTTTTATGTTTTTATTTATTTACAAGTAGTTTGTTCAAAATATTACGCATATTAAACATATTAGTTTACAACTTTTGTAATTAATGGCATTGAGGGCCACTCTAAAAAGTTTCATAACACTTGCACTTTTTAGTAATATCAACAAAAGTCACTGATGCCCAATTCAAAAACATGTTTCTTAAAAATACAATGGATAATTCTCAGCACTTTTGCAGAACAAGCAAATGGAGAAATTGGACGGAATATTGTTTTTGGTCGGGGACTGGTTATAAGACTTTGATTGGCTAGGGTTAAGGTTACGGTTAGGTTTAGGGTTACGTTTTGAGGTTAACATTTCATGAACCAATCAAATTACTGTCTTATGACCGATCCCCCAAAAATATTCCAGACAATTTCACCATTTGCTTGTTCTGCAAAAGCGCCTAATTCTCTATATCAACATCCTTGGGTGCCAATATTAATATATGTATATGTATAGGTATTTTGTACATTGTATAAAAACCTATACATATACACATACATTATACATATCTGCACGCAAGGGTGTGGATATAGAGCATTAAGAAACAATGTCTCAATCATGAAATGATAAGTCTTAATCATGTACAAATTTTGTTCATTTCCATTGTTAATTTGGCAGAAGTAAAGATTTCTGCTGTCCATCATTGAACTAATGTCTATTTGAATATCAGAGGGGAGGTTCAATCTGTTGTTAGAATTTTAAGAGAATTGTTTCTTAATGGAAGATAAAACATTCCAAATGCTTAAACAATCAATTTAGTTTAAATCACCAATAAAAAAAAAAAATAGGAAACATTAATTACTACAATAGAAATATGTATAATAGTAAAAGAAATTCTTAATTTTCAACAAAATGTAAATAAATACTAGAATTTAAGTATTCTTCTCTTACCCAGCAGAGATAAAAAGTTCAAGTGTGCACATCAAGTAATAAACTATCCATTACTTTTCTCCTAAAACTGAAATTAAATAAAGTCTAGATTTTATTGAAATAAGTCATTTCCTTTTTCTTTTTTCCCACAGTAAGTTCTTGTTGATTAGCGATATTGATCTTGTTGAACAAATAGGTGTGAGTAAGCACGTCCTTATGGGCAGAAAGAGAGATAGACAAGAAGGAGATCAAATATTTATTTACCTACCTACCTACTTATATACATAAGTTAAATCAGTTACTCATTCTAAAAGCATGAAATCACTACTGCATAACTTGCAGTGTTTTATAGGGGAAGAAAAGAAAACTAAGGAAATGAATAGGTGGCTAAACAAGAATGTTATTATTAGTGTAGATATTTTGTTGAAGGAAGTACATGTTTATGATAATATTATAAAAAGATTAATTGTGATACACAAGTTAGAGATTCAGATATGTCTATTAAAATTCTTTTTCATTCTAAAGTCTTTAGGAAAGGTATCAACTGGTTTAATTTACTTAACAAAAATCAATTTTACAAACTAATTTTCTACTATTAGATTGTTGACCAGATTATTATAATGTGTTAAATAAAGAAATCAACAAAATGATCATTTAATCAATCTATGAAATCTCTGAAATCTATAATGAATAAAAAAGATTAACATTGCTTCTTAATATTAATTCTTATAGAAAGATTTTGTTTTAAAAGTTCTAAACTTATTTTGAAAAATGAAAAAAGATTTTCATAGAAAACTTAAAACATTTTTTAAAAATTTCCCATCCTGACAAAAATACGAAAAATACATTAATTAATAGAACAAAATACAGTATAAAAATAATTTTTGAACAGAATGAATGTCACAGATTTTTATTGTTAGGTCACTTTTACATAAGTAAATATTTCCAACAAATCTTATTGACTGCCATTTTCCAGATGTCTTTTAATGAAAATCTTCACAGCAATATAAATTGAAACTCTATTCAATTCACTCAGGAGATTACTTGTATTCAATTCCAATAATAGTTTTGCCAGAATTTATGGTTGACATTACTTTAAAGGCTACAAATAATTACTTACAAACAATTCATATTGTTTTCCAACAATGGTCAACATTTATTCGAAATGAAACTAATATTATTGATGTTACTCTTTGTTCTTATTCTGACAGCACCAGATAACACAATAGATTTACCATTTATTTTAGTCACAGAATTAAACACTCTTGGAAACTTCAATTTAAATATATGTTTTCTAGAAGCTTTAATTATTTAAAAAATTAGCAACAGTAAAATTTAGAAATCTTATTCTTTATTTTAGGATGGCTTACAAAATAATATTGCTGTTGATTTGGTCTTATGAAACCAAGAGAAATATAAAATAACTTAAGTTACAGTGGCCTTCTCTGAAATAATTATCATTCCTAAGAATAAAAGCTAGTTGAATTACAAGGGGTGATTGAAAAAAATTGAAATAAAATAGAGATTTAATATATCTGAAGACTTGACTCTTATTCTGTGAAATAAATTGAGTTCAACAAAGAAACTACATAGAATTGAATGGTTAAAAATGTAAATAAAACAATACTGATCAAAATGTTTACACATACATACATACACAGACATATGCACAAACACACACACACACACGCACAGTCATAGCTTGGTTACAAGTAGTCTCTATTAGACTAACCACTCATCATTAAAACCACTGTTGACAAAAGAACCAAGGTCTTTCAGTCAAGATAAGCTTCACTAAACACCAAAGAGAAAAAGTGAAAAAAGAAAAGAAAAAAAAAGAGACTAGAAAAGAAAGATATTATTAGCAACACTTTCTCAATGTTTGGTATTTAAAAAAAAAAAAAAGTCTGAAGCTAAAATGAGCCACTCACCTGATAATGGGAAAGAAAGACCTTCAGAGTGCAACAAGCAACATGGTGCTATCATTAGTTTGGGCTGGGGAGTGTAATTGGTACTTACAATCTTACAAGGAACTTCATGAGTGAACAGACACCCCACAAAATACAATCACTATTCTGACATTGAGAGAATTTTGAACATTTCGAGGAGATGGGGGAGGGAATGAAAGACACCCATCCTTTATACAAGTAATTGTCAATGATTGTATTATCCCAATACACAAACATAGTTTATAAAAAGAAAAGAATAGCTTATGTCATGTGATGACTGTAGAAGAGAAACTTGTATCACTCACACAAATAAATCCATGCAAAAAAAAGTCACATTTGCAAAAAAAAAAGTCAAATACATAAAAGAAAACAAAAGGTTTTCTCAACATCCCACACAATTTACAAAAGAAAAAAAGATACGTATTACTAATGAAAATACTTCAAACTTTTATTAAAAAAATCATTTAGAAAAGAAATTCCATGCTATTTGCAAAATACGCAAGTACTAAGAAAATAATAAAATAAAAACAAGCTTTAAAAATTGTTTTCAGATTAAAAAGGGAAAAATAAATAAATTAGGAAATAATTTCAAGATGTCAAAGATACATGGTTGAAGTTTAGCAGAAAATGCACAATTCAAACTAATTATAACAAGCATTATTCAGACTATTGTCCTCATCCTTATTTTCACTGTATCACTACAATAGTCTGAATAATGCTTGTAAAATTTATCATGCCTTATCTCAAAGATTACAAAAATCAAAAACAAACTTTTCATTCCTAAGTGATCAAGCTTTTTATCTATCTTTTTCAACACATTAAAAATAAACAATTCTGACTTTATATCATCCCTCTTCCCTCATATATTGGGCAAAAAGTTTACTCATAAACATTCAAAAGTTTATTGTTAACTAAAAATATTTTGAAATTAGTTATACAAGTAATTATTTGGTAGTTTGGGAATGATTATTCTAAAGTTAAAAGAGGGAAATTGTGCAGAATGTTTTTATAAAAATTTAGAATGAGCATTAGATTGTATCCTTTGAACAGTTCATTAAAAAGGATTTAAAATAAAAGAAAAACCTTCAAATTTTGTACTGCATTTTGCGTGTTTATAAAAAAAATGGTATCAAAAGTTCAATTAATGCAATGGAATTCATATTTTTTTGTCATAGAAAATATTTGTAGATACACTCCCTTATCAACTTTGTTAAATTTTAATGTATATACTGCTTTTCATTAAAAGATAGTTAAACAATAAACTAATTTTAAAAACATTCTTCACTATTCATCTTAACATAAAAACCAAATCAAACTAAAATTGAATTTTCAAGAATTTATAAAAAGGCACTAATTCTTATTCAAAATTAAAATACAAGTTTTATAACTTACACTAATATAAAAAGCTGAGCATAAAAATGAAGAGAAAAAGAGTGTGGAATAACTGTCCCATAAATTTAAGCAATAATTCAAACAAGACCATGCCATTTTAAAACATAAAGCACATTTAAAAAACAAAAAAGAAAATTTTGTTGGTATTAAAAATAAAATGAGCATATCAAAAATTTAAAAACTCATATATTCCTCATCAAAAAGATACATTCTCACATGACTTGAAATACTGTTTTCATCTTGATTATATTTTATTCTGAAGAGTTCTATGACTGTAATTGACAACATTCAAAAGAGATCTTTGAAACCATCTTTTAGGGTATGGCAGTTAAATTGATCTAATTCTGCTATACATATATTAGAGATAAACATTTATTTTTCTTTTAATTTTAATCAGAGAGTGAATTTAGAGATCAAAAGAAGAATTAACATTATTGGATTGAGTCTTTAAACTTTATGGCAAAGATTTAGAAAGGTTTTAATCAATTGCTTTTATGCTAGATAAAGTAGTTGTCAAAACATCCATTTGAAAATTCAGTATTGAGAATATTTTGTTATTATAAATATAATTATTAAACTCTAAAACATTAAACATTACAGGTGAGCTACATGCAGTTTTCTTCCACTTTTATATTTCTTTGATTTCATCACTGTCAAGTTCAATTTGATTGTATTTGTTCATTGATAGATTGATAATTCATTTGGCAAATCATGCACTCAGCTTTTGTAATAGTTTACATTTATCTACTTACACAATTTAAAAATCATTTTTGATACCTAATGTCACAGTTTCCACATTTCAAATGCATGATGTTATCATTTCTTATTGTTCAAGACATTGAATGCATAAGCAAAATTCTCCAAATTTTAAAATTTCTAATAGGTTGCAGTCAGTGTTAGTGATACTATTTTATAGTGTTTGAAACATTACCAACCAAGATGAAAAAGATGATCCAAGACATTAACAATGATAATTGTAGTTATGAAAAATGAAGATAAATACATGCTCAAGATTACAGCCAAAATGCACAATGAAAAAAAATCAAGTTTGAAAAAATGAATTCAATCTAATCTTAAACCAAAATAAAGAAGGATTCTAGTATAAAAAGATGCACGGATCAGAATTGCAAACTGCAGACAAAATTCTTTTTCTTTTATCAGATTATTGTCCTAATCTTGGTTTGCCTAAAAGATTTTGACAAAAAAATTTGTGGGAATTACAACCTTTAAAAGTTTAAATGCTCAGTTGTATACAGTACCAACTATTTAATTCTGCTACAAACCTACAGGTTATTTTTTTTTCTGTTAAATTCATAAATAAAATGCTTACACCCTAATTTATAGTTATCTATAAAGATTAATAACTAATAGACCAAAATAAATATTATCCTTTAAATATTTTAATGGTGTTTTTGTCAAACTATTCAAAATATGAACAGCCTTTTTTTCTTTTTTTTTAAAGGAAACATTTTAAGACAAATTAAATCTGTTTGGACAAAATTAGAATTTACTTTTTCAATTGTTCTTAAATAACAGTCTGGAATTCTATACCTAGAAATTATAAAAATATATTTAGTTTTTAGTTTAATTTTTTTTATCTAAAAATTCCTTTTTCTTTTGAATCTTAGACACAATTGCTCTAAATCTGATTATAAAAGATAAAAAGTGAAATATCAGAAGTGTAAATGGCATAAAGGACCAAATATTATGAAGCTCGTAAACAACCAAAATGTGGACAATAATTCAATAAACAAACACTTCAAATATTAACAATTTCTTATCTAAAAAAAACAAACAACACAGATATCTGTTCAGATCAAACTAAAAATTAAAAAACAAAACAATAATTTCCATGCATTTTTAATTTTATTAATTATTTTGCTTGTTTTTCTTTCAAATCAAAAATAATTGACTTGTATAAAAAATCAATCTGTCAGTTCTGAAAGTTAAAAACACTTCCATGCAGAATTGAAGTCTAATTTACTTACCGATACACAATATCACTAAAAGACATTTAAAAAGATAAAGTTTTGGTTTAACTTTTTTTGGTTTTCCAATAAGTATTGAAAGTTTCACCAAATAAAGACAACTTCACAATTGAACAATGCAAACATTCAATAAACTGTTTTTAATTTCTTTAAGTATTTGAACAAAATAAGAGTGTACCATCAATTTTTTTTACAATAACAATAAATCATCTTGTACTTATAGCATTAGCCCACAAATATTACAAGTTTGTTTCTTGGAATTCCTTCAATTATATTTACATTTAGAAAAAGATTAGTCTTAATTCAAAATGTAGAAGCATTTCAATTTTATTTTATTTTTTAGTGATGTATGAATGGAAAGATAAGAAAATATTTCAATTTTAAAAGATTTGCTCAACCAAACTGTTTTTTTTTTCATATTATTCACAAATTTTGTACATATCATGATAAGTGTTAAAACTTTTATTTTCGTCAAAATAGATATTTTAAATGCATCTACATTAAATGAGTAAAGTATACAACAATATATATTTTTCTCTTTTAATATTGCTTTTCTAAAGGATTTATATGTAAAATCCAGAATGAATATGGCAGATATACATGAATTACAATGGAGAGTTAACTATTAACAAAATACGTATAAATCTGGTATAAAATAAATTAAATGATGAAAAAAAATAGTGTTGCAATACTATTGTTAATAGTTGAAGAATAGTAAAAAAAAAAAATTTAATGTAAAAATTTAATATGATAATATTTTTTTCTTAATGTAATTAAAAATGCCATTTTCTTTATTTAATAAAAACCAATGAAGAAGAAGTTCTAAGGATTGATTTTTCTTTCCAAAGATTTATGGCTAACAAACAAAAAAATAAAGCATAGGGAATAATAATTCAATGAAAAAGGAAAGAAATCACATGTAACTCACTTTTGGATAAGGCTACTGTTTTCTTCTTTTAATCGTTGGTGCTTATCTTCATTCTTCATTTGGTTTTCGGTAAGAAGAGAAATTTGTTTCTCTAAACTTCGGACCTAAACAAAAGGAAAAAAAAAGGGAGGGAGGGGTAGTATTAAGAATGAGTAGATATTTGTGATATTTGCGGCTAGGGTAGCGCATTGGTAAAAGCTTGGATTATGGAATCGTATTACACTAGTTCAAATCCAAGTCAAGTGAAAGGCAGCACTAATTTCAAAAGCCCACAAAAGGTACTCAAGGTTGGGAGTTAAGCATAGGGCTGATGACTCTTTCTCATAAAAAACAAGTAGGCTACGGAAACAGCAAAAAACAAAAAAAACAAATTTGCTGCCCAAAGCACCACTTGGTGTAATGGTTGGAGATATTTATGCTAACATTGGTTCATCATCTTGAGACATACTTCAATTCTTTGATAAGTTCAAAGTAATCAAACCCATAACAAGATTTCAAAACCTATGAAAATACTAAAATATTTTCACTAAAATCAATCCTAACTCTGCAGAAGTTATCTCTAAACAACCTGTGTAGGTTTTTTAAACAAAAATAATAAAAAAAATAGACAGACAAAATGAGATCTAATAATTTGCTTTTAATGACATTATCAGGTTAGAATTTACAAATAACTTTAAAGAAAGCATATAATGAATATCTCCTAGTATTAATATAAACATTAAATAAGTTCATTTTTATGATTATTTATACACTATTTCTAAATCATATTTTTTATTTGACTATTCAGTATCCTTCTGTTTTTTGATAATCAGTTCTTTCCAATAATTCTTGTTTCATGATAGCTTGCTTATATTCAGGGTTGGAACTCAATAATCCATATCATCTTTGTAAAAAAATTCTCAGTGAAGCATTTAATTGGATAAAATAATCTTTGCTGGTTTTAAAAATTATAGACCACCAAATATTTTTCTTTCATTCATTAGTCATAAACATATAACAGTGAAAACTTTACATTCATATTCAACCACTTACCTTGTCATTTAATACTTCAAAATTGCCATCAATATCATCAATAAGTTCATCTGAACCTAGACTATTTCTCCGGGAAGGACTATGGCCAGTTCGTTGTAATTGGCTACAAAGATAAAAAAAAAATAAAGTCTTTTCTCTTTCTATCTCACCTCTCTCTCTATATATATATATATAAATATATATATATATATATATATATATATATATAATATATTTTTATTTTTTTTAAAATTAAATCT
>JAUZSX010340628.1:0-10575 GCA_034780655.1 Idiosepius hallami
ATATATATTTATAGATAGATAGATAGATAGATAGATAGATAGACATAAGCATGAGTGGGTGCGTTTAGTGATTGTAATTGTTTAATTTTTTATTATTTTGTTATTGTTTCGGTGTATTTTTCTTCTTCTCCCCCTCCCTCCTTGAAATTCTTAAAAAATAAACCTTTTCCAATGTTCCAATGATTATTGGGAATTTTGTTCCGTAATATCGACCAAGCCTTCATCACTTGATAAAATCTTTTTTTTTAATACGTAAAAAAAAGTTCCATGTTATTTCAAGCTTTTCTAAACTATTTTTCTTTCTCAGCTTTGATAGATTTTTTATTCTCAAGAAAGTAGGTGAGAACCGACTTTTGCGTCTAGTTTCATAAAAATCCTTGATACTAATCTACAATAAAAGAAAAAAAAACAGAATCTTTGATTTGCCATTTATATAAGCTGTAACTGAGCGCGTGAACGCCTCATTTGCATATTTGCTTTTTATCACGATTACTGATTTTTTTTACATGTAATTTTTTTTATTCGCCTATAATGGTTTGTCTCATAACTCACACAAACGTTTTGTAAGTCAGAATCCTTAGCTAACACCCTGCTGAACACTGAAAATTACTGAATAATTGCACAAAGCCAATGCTTTGCATTTATATTTGAAATTTTAACCTAGATCTTATTGCAGTTCTGACTTTATTTGCCTTTTGTAGTTTTGATCAATTCGGCTTTGAGTCCAAGTTAAAATATGCGCTGAATAAGTGGTTGGAAACCTATTATGGTCTAATCATATTGGAGGCACTGGTTCCCGCTCGACAGTGCCGTCCTTAGCAACATAGCGGCCCCGTTGCAGAATACCCCTTGCGGCCCCTTTACCCTAAAAAGCCCAGTTGACCCACCCCTGTCAATAAACACATTATATACATATGCCCCCTTATATGCATATGAAAATAAGTACAATTATTCGGGAAAAAGAAAAGGGAAAAAAATTTAGCGGGAATAAATTTGGCGGGAAACTACGAACATTTTATTAATATAAACAATAAAAAAAGGATGAAGGAAAGAAAAGAAAGAAGAAAAGAAAAGGATTTTAAAATAACAAGGTAAGATGCACCAAGGCAACCCTGACGATGGTCGATGGAGACCGAAAACGTTCGGCAAACTGGGGGATTTTATAAGAACTCTCGACCCCACTACAAAGAATTTTGTTAGAAAACACGAAAAAACCCAAAGAAAGATCATGAAAAGAAGAATTAAGATCATCTTCAATGAAACATGCATGAATATAAAAATATATTATCGAGAAAGAGAGAAAGAGGCAGAAAAAAGGATGGATTGGTATGTATATTTCAATTGTAATAAAGATTTAGGTATTAACTTTATTATTCGGACTTTTGTCCCCATCTTAGTAGGTATTTTTTTTTTGTTATTACACTACGTTTCGGCCTAGTCTCCCTCAGGCCTTCTTCAGGTGTTTCTTTTAACCGTAAAGTCCGAATAATAAAGTTAATACCTAACTTACGATGCCTCATCTCAAAAATAAAAAAAATAAAAATAAAAACTATGATTGTAATAAAGATATTTTAAATCCTAACAACTTTGGTAATTTTCTTGCATTACAATACATCTGTGAAGCCTAGGGAGCAATTTTGGGGTCTGCGGGGCCCTAATTAGGGCACTGCCGCTCGATCACCGAAGTTATATTCAGTATTAAAATGGGTGACTTCTTAGGAATTTCTTATATATACGGTTGCCATCGTATATTTTCAAAGTTAATTAGAGATTGCAGCACATTATAGCGAATTTCACAAATATGCACTACGTAGACTGTTACAATTACTGATCATTTGTTTGATGACATCTAAACATGTCAAAAGAAAGTTTTGAATAATAAAAAATAACTCGTCTAAGAAAAGCCAAAAAATAATTTTTTATGAACTTTTGGAATTCGTGAATTTTCATGCAAGTAGGATTTTTTTTTTTCTCTCTTAAAAATGCTGAGAATAAGCGAATTTCTTTATTCACCAAGTTTTTTCTCCGACTGAACGTAAATACACCAAGTTTATCTAGTGGTACATCATAGGAAAACCTGAAGATGAGATGCTAAGTATTTGACTTGTAACAGATCTTTTTTTTTTCTTCTAAAGATGACATAACTTGACATTTGCACACATAGGAACGCACACATATGAACGCACGCACACACACACACACACATACACAAAAATACACGCACATATATATGCACACAAATATATATACACACATTCACACATAAATAAGTTATTAGTTGTTATGTTAAGAGTTATACGGAAGAAAAAAATACAAAATGCATCAGATTTTTTTGATAAAATATAGATTTTTCAATTTTACTTTGTTTTCATGCACAAGTACACAGACATAAACACACACACAGACGCGCGTGCACACACACACACGTACGTACATACATACACACACACCGATTTATATATATATATATATAGAGAGAGAGAGAGAGAGGGAGGGAGAGAGAGAGAAAGAGAGAGAGAGTGCCTATATGTGCATTTATTTTTTAATATATGGAAAGTAATGCAGACAATATCAAACAATAAAATTTTTAATTTTTTTTATTTTACTTAGTGTTAGCAGCCATTTTTATTTTTGAATCATACACACACGTACACATGTAAATACTTTATTTTCAAATCTTAGATATTCTTTATTATTCAATTTATTTATTTATATCATATAATATTATTCGTTTAACCAATTTTTCTAAAAACTTGTTAAATCTTCGACCATTAATACGTTAAATATACATGTTTTAAGCACAAACCTAACTTAAGCAAGAGACCAGTTTTAAATTATTTTTGTATCCCTTCATTTTTGTAATCAGTGTTGTTATGACGTACATCATTCGTTTGGGTTTTTAAGATAAGCTTTATACTTATATTTAGATGAGTTACACTCCAGAATTCGCAAGCCTCATCTACCTGAGAAAGCTGAAAGTTAATGTGATGGTTTCGACACAATTGCATGATAGAGTAATTGTTATGACAAGAAAAAGATACTTTTATTATTATTACATGACTTTTCTCGTAGAAAACAAACACTTTTTACTTTATAAGAAATACATGTAAAATATTTTTTTTGCAAGGGTCTTAAGTGCCAACAAAGTATGCCTATTCGCATCACTTCCAAGCTAATAAACTCGTGTTTATAATTGTCTTTGTCTCGACAGACTTTATTAATACGTGCAGGATGAGTTTCGAGGAATATTTGTATTTTTGAGCTTCTGTAAGTACAGAAGTTAGATTTACATCTATAAATACTTTGTTGGTCAGGCACAATAAGCGTGTCGCTCAAAAAGCAATACTGCCTATTTTATAAACCATTAACTAAATACAGATTTACAGATTGGAGTGGTACTATTGAAACGAGCAATCATTTGTGCCCCAGAATGTGTATTCTACACAATCACCACTATTCTCAATGCAATTTTATACGCAAGCAATAAAGTTGGCTTGGTCTCTTATGTCCCTGTTGCCGCTGTGAAATCGACGAATCAATCAACTGCAATGAATGGTGATCGGTTCAATTTTTTCTGTATATAGGAATTCAATGACTAGTTTCTGTTTTTTAAGTACTTCTATAACAGGATTAATGTTCTTAGAATCTTCCACCATCAATATCTGCAACAGAGGCATACAAATTTTAGGTCAGGAATACATAAATTAGGTAATCATAAAAATGTATTTTGTAATCCCCCCTGATTCATTTGGACTGAATAAAAAAAGAGACATTACTTTTGTAATGACCCTGTATACAGGAAAAATTGATATATATATAAAAATAAGTTGGATTGCTTTTGGAACGTACCTATAAAAAATAGGAGGCATTACTTTTGGATTGAGTCTCGAGTATGAAAAAAAGCAAAAAAAAAAAATAGAGGGCATTGCATATAAAAAATTAGGAAGCATTACTTTTGGAACGTCGCTCCGATTTCATATGATTTAACTAAAAATTACATTAAGCTTTATACTAAAAATCACCTTTCTTAATGCTTAAGCTATAAAGGGCATCTCATATCATTTCATTGTTATAAGTTTGAAATACTTCGTGACCAACTTTATAATGATGCTTTCTGTCTTGATTTTTATTCTCAGAATATAAAGTAAGAAAAAAAGCGACTCTCTAAAATAGCCGTTTTTCTTTTCATCATCAAACGAACTTAATGAACAATGCATTACAGTTTATTACAAAGGTTATTAAAGCCAGAACCTCAGTTAAATGCGAACAAGTTGATATATCAAGAGTGTTTTAGTTTGAATTTAGAAACAGGTAAAAAAAAAAGAAAAAAAAGGGTGTTTTAGTTTGAATTTAGTAACCGGTAAAAAAAAAAGTAAAAAAAAGAGTGTTTTAGTCTGAATTTAGAAACAGTTAAAAAAAATTACACCGTGAAGATAATAAATCTTTTCCCAAACCTGAGTAAAACGATTTTTGTTCAATTTTATTTTGGCTCTGGTCACAGATTAAAAAATTCTATCTTTCTAGGTTGAAAAATAAAATAGGCAAAAAACGCTAATATTCCCCTGAACATCATACTCTAGAATCGGAGTCTAAAATCCGTATGAATATAGATCAATTACTCTTTAACTTAGACTTAATATGAAAGAAAAAGAAAACCATGTACATAATAGACATTTCCTATCATTTGCAAAACAAATATGTTTAATTTCATTTATGATGTGGTCCCAATGATTTATATCACATTAAATAGAAACAAAATAGACAAACGAATCCCAATGTTTACCTGAACATTATAATATAGAGTCATGGCCAGAAGGTATCTCTCTCTCTATCTCTCTCTCTCTCTCTCTCTCTCTCTCTATCTCTCTTTATGTATATATATATATAGTGAGAGAGAGATACCTTCTGGCCCTATAGTATAATGTTCTCCCCCTCTCTCTTTTTATATAAATATAGTGAGTGAGTGAGAGAGAGAGAGAGAAAGAGAGAGAGAGAGAGAGAGAGAGAGAGAGAGAGAGAGGGGGGGAGAAGGATTGTCACTCTGAAATTATTTGGCATATATTTTTTGTTGAGTCAGTCTTATAGCTTGGATCGGATTGTCAGTCTGTATGTCGAAGTCCAATAAAACTACGTGGGTTTCGTTTTCCTCCACTGCCTCAGTTTTGCACATATACCACTCGTTGGAGGTGTTCGAGTTTGATTATTGTTATCATTTATTTATCTATCTTTTAGTTTCGATTGGTTCTGTTGATACAATCATTTCCTGAAGTAACCTTTATTTCTGATCTTGGTCTTTTGATTAAAGAATTCTACCTTGGAATAATCGATTGATTTCCCGGGTGGTCTCGCGTTCAATTCACCAATATACTAGAAATAAGCTTTTTTTGTTGTTTTTTACCCAGTACCAACCGTTACACTCTAGGGGCAGTTTTAAAGTTACAACATATAAAAAAAAGACTATATTGCAACAACGGAATCAAACTTGGATAACTCAGCATTTCAAGTGACAGTTTTCGTGTTGTATTCTTGGATTTTAGAACTTGGGAATGATAGGAGTCGCCATTTATATTCCAGTTCTAAATTCAATAGTATTATATTTACTTGGTGAGCGCAAACCCAAGTTTGGCACAAGGCCATTTTACGTGCTCTTACCCGGGCTTTTTTAAAAATTCAGTGTTACCCTTCACCTAGATGAACTGCTCTCCCAAGCTAACGAGCCCCATCTGCCCGAGGCAGCTAAAGTTGAATGTAATGGTTTTGACTGGGGTTTGAACTCGCGTACCACGATCTCAGAGCCTGGGCTTCTACCAATGTTCCACCGTCGCTGCCCGATAAATTCAATAGTAAACATAATTTTGTATCAATTTCCCGGGCTAGGTACAATCCCTATAAATCCTCCCAGCTATGGATTAATTAAACAGTGTAAATAGTTTTCGACTAATTACCTAGAGTTCTAATTAATTCTCCTAATCCCCCTAGCTAAGGGTTAAATGATATAAAGAACGTTCTTTGTAACAACCTTTAAATTTTAAAACAGAAAGTGTGCGTTTTTCCTTTTTAGAATTTTTAGAATTTAGCACGTTCTTCACATTAAATGTTCATTTTGTGTCGAAACAAATGCCAGTGTTTTCTAAAATAAAAATCTGACCTTGTCGATTTACAATATGTTTTAACTTGATTTTTTATAAATATTTTTCTGAAACATTATTGAGTCCTTTTACTTATGTAATTGTTTGTGCTGAGTCTTGCGCTAGTGTGTTTGGTACAAGAAGGCGCAAGAATTTGAAAAGATAAATCCTACAGTAAATTTATCCATCAATTCAAAATTCAAAAATAGATAAATCCAATTTGCATTAGTAATAATGTCCAAATATCAATAGTAGCAAGCAATAGATACAAGGGCAATTATGTTTGAATAGTAGTCTTAATAGGAGCAGTAGCAGCGTGCGAAAATTCGTGGATTAGAATAATTGATTTATAGACAAGCCATTCTAATCTCATATTGGTAGGGTCAAATTGACCCCTTCTATTTAATGGAATCTCCTAATGTCTGCGATCATACTCAACACAATAGTCATTAGACCAAAAGTAACGCAACACAAAAAGTAACCAAAAAGAAACTTTAGTTTCAAATAATTCTCCAAACTATCAGAAGGAAACTATTTGTCTTTATCAACTGGATATTCATTCTGTATGTTGTTTTTCTATTTTTACGGCAAATCAACCTTTTAGACCATTTAATGCCGAAAACAGTTATTTTCTTATAAATATTCTTTTTTGTCTATACGTAGTTTTTTTTAATTACACGATATGCACCATTTAACTCATAGCCGGGGGAAAGAGACGAATCATATTTTTCCCAAGGTTATTAGTGCAAATATGAAGGTAAATTGAATAATTCGGATTCAAACTTGTGTGTTACGATTCTGAATATTTATTCCGTGAGATTTCAAAATGTCACAAGCTGGTTTCAGACAATTCATACTAATCAAAATTAAATACGCTTTAAAGAACGTTGTTAATCAATAAACAAATTATAAATTCTTCTACTGTGATAGAAATTCTATTTCCAAAATATTTTTCATGTTTCTAACTTGTTAACAAACTTATATTTTTTTTCAATAAAACTGGCTAAATACATAATATTATATATTGAGATGTTCCTTAGCTGAAAAAATCGAACGTTAGTAAATAAATATTTATGGGCAATTCCCAGTAACTTATTTCATTTTATGATTGAAGCAGAATTTCTTGTAAAATACAAATTTATAGCAGTACCCTACCACTAAATAATAAAATAAATTAAATTAAAAAGTAATCAACTCACATTAACTCACAATCTCTTTTTAGTTTTTGAAATGGTGATTTAATCAACAGAATCATTGTAATAGGTATTGGAATATATATATGGTTATCGGATTACATTTAACTTAGCAATAGGATCAATCAATAATTATAACTTCTACTTATTTAATTTTTTTTTTGGCATTTTTCTGACGTGTTTTTCTTCCTTCTTTTCATTTTACACACACGCACAAAAAAACCCCATCAACCTAAAACCACAATATTAGTTTAAAAACTCTAAAAAAAAAACAGCCTGAATACAACATAATTGAATTTATCACTATAGAAATCATTCTCCAACAACAACAACAAAAAATTAATTAACAAACCAAAAATCCTACAACCAAATAACCCAAATCAATAAATATAATATTAAATAAATAAACAGACAAAATTCCGCATGAAACCAATGAGATCTTAAATAACCATAAATGGTTGATAGGTTGATAACAAACAACTTTTTGTTTTCTCTTTTTTATGTTTTCTCTAATTTCCTAACTTCATTTTTTTGTAACTCTTTCTTTTATCTTTCATTCTTGCTTATTTTTTTCTATTTTGTCATCCTTTCTTCCTTCTGTTTTTTCTTCTTTTTGGCATTTTTCTTTTAATCGCATTTACTTTGCATTTTTTTCTCTCTCTTTCTTTTTATGTCGTCTTATCTTTATTTTTCTCTTCTTTCTTTTTCTCTGATTTTTCACCTTTCTTTTTTTCTTCTTCATTTGATACTTCATTTCTTCTTTTCTTTCCTTCTTTTCCTTCTCTCTTTTATCTGTCATTTCTTTCTCTTTTATGTTTTACATTTCCATTCTTTTATTCTTCTCCCCCCCCCTTTTTTTAACATATTTTTGTCTTCAATCATTAATGTTTTACACGTAAGATTGTTAGCGTCTAAAGACAAAGAAACAAAAAACACACGCACAAAATAAAAAGACAATCACAAAAAGCAACAACTAAAAGAGTTTGCCTAGGGATATGATTTATGAAGTTATTTATAACAAGAGAAGCATACTAAAAGTTTGACCCGTAATTGTAACGTTTATAGTCATTTCCCCAAGGCGAGAAAAAAGTTCAACATTTTAAAATTGATTTAAAATAAATACATTTAAAAATCAAAACAAAAAAAAACGTTAAAGAAAAATAAAAAGTCAAATTCTCTAAATAGGAAATATAAGTTACTATCAAGCCAGTGCCGTAAAAAATGATGCTATAAGAATTTTAGTAAAATAGTAAAAACACATCAAATTTGTATAAGGATATAAATTACAAATAATAACATTTGACACACTAAAAAAATAATCAATGAATGTCTTGTTGCATTGGCGACACTGGTCCCTTCTAGATCACCGAAATTAAGCAGCGTAGAACCTGTTCAGTACTAAGATGAGTGACCACATAGGAATCTCAGTACTATACTTGTCCTCTAGGCTGGAGGTTAAAATAGGGCCAGTAACCCAATTCTGTAAAAAGGATAAAGCTACAGAAATCGCAATGACAGCAGATGTTGTCTTTGCGGTTCTATGTTCCCTAATAGAATCAAAAAGGTTTAAATCATTTTAGAAACTCGGGTTAACAATTTCAATTGTGAATATAACAAAGAAGATAAGAATTGAAATTTAAAAAATATTAAAAATAAAAATAAACACTCGTCACTTAAATTAAGATGAGCAATATCAGTTGTGAGTATAGCAATTATGATAAGAATATAAGTCTACATAATTAGAGTAATGGTAGAAATGAAAATTCATCTCGTGAATTCAAATGGGCAATATCCCTTATGAGCATAGAAATAAAGATGAGAATAAAAGTCTAAATAATGAATATAATACTAATAAAAAAAAGAAACTCGTCCCATATATTCAGACAATTATCTACATCTCCGATTTTATCTATCAAGTATTGTTTCTTATTTTTGTTTAGCTCACTATTCTTTCTTTTCAGATCATTGTTTTGCACTGAAGAAGTGTCCAGATTTGGGAGTTCATGAAAATAAGGCGAGGACAGAAAGAAAGAAAAAAAACCTTAAAGCCATCCTAAACTTAAACGCAGAGCGTGCCTGACCTGGGTGTAAAGTCATTAATAAATGTCCTTTCTCGATCCAAAAAAAAAAAAAAAGAATTTCACCCACGGACAACACAATGATAACCTCGCTTAAAAAATAAATAAAGAAAATAAACTAAAAAATTAAATACAAAAATAAATAAAATGAATAAAATAAATAAATAATAATGGAAAAACCTTTTTTAAAAAAAAGTTTCAGTTTTCAATACAGACAGGTTTACGTGCCCGCTATTTTATTTTCAAGAAAGTTACAAGTCACAAAGGAAAATTTTACTCATAATGATTGACTTAGTAATCCATCTTAAACAGTCGAGTCCGTTTGTTAAAAGTTGTTTGCTCACTTACTGTTATAAAAGTGATTGCAACTTATTATTAACAATGTGTAAAAAGATATTTCAGTGACGCATGAAATTAAATTTCAATGAATAATAGTATTTTAAAAATAATTATAGCGAAATATTTCGAATAGTTATTGCTATTGTCGTTAATTTCCTGGAAGAATATCTTTTTTTATTTCATGGCTGTGTGAATTAAAAGATAACCACATTCGGTATTCCGACAAATAATAAGTTTTTTTTTTATAATAGGAAGATAATTCAAATAGCTGCAATTGTTCATTCCCCAGAATATTATTTATATTTTTATTAAATGTATTTATAAATAAAAAGATAAGGGCACTTGTCATTGCAATAAGCAAAAAACAAAATATTTTCAATAACTATAGTTAATCGCATTCCTTCCAAACGAGTAGAAATTTTACTCCAAATAAATTGAAAGGTAAGGACACTTGTGTTTCTAACAAATAACGATTTTCTTTAGAATTGTTATGGCTTGCTAGGCCACAAATAACACCGAACATGAAATAGGATAAAACATGTATTTTAAAAGAAAGGTACAGAAAATAAGTGACAAAGTAATTGTCCCGCTGAGCATGTCAAGAGATAACCTGAGCCTCTGCTTTCTTCAACCTACTTCGAAGAAAGCGAGTTCTACATCCAGTTTATATATGCCGGGTGAGTCTAATCATGGAGGGTGGAATCTACCACAACAAAGAATGGAAATATTTCTAAAAGCTATTGCGATTCTTGTTCATTATTTAACTGCTTAAAGACTTAAATTCATTAGACTATAAATTTAAACATGAAAATACTTATGAATGATAGTGTCTCTCTC
>JAUZSX010340639.1:0-10575 GCA_034780655.1 Idiosepius hallami
ACTGAATGTAGTTATAATTATTAAAATTTTTTGCAAACAATGAAATAATAAATCTGGTTAAACAAAACTCTGTACCAAATATTTTTCATAGCTATTTCAAAAAGATATTAAAAATATAATGAAGATATGCAAAATGATCACAAAACTCCTTGAAATATTTAAAACCAAGAGATTAAAAAGAAAAAAACATTTCTTGATTTATGAAAATTACATTTTGAAACCTAGGAGCGTTTCATGCAAACACTGTCAGGGAATATTTACTGTTTTTCATTTACAAAAAGAGTTTAATCTGACATGGATTTTAATTTGCAATATTTCTCACATTTTCTTTTTTCTCCAGTACATTTGCTAAATGCTTAGCCTGCAATTATCTCTAGAGTTTTTTCTTTTTCTTTTCTGGTGTCATAAGCATATAGTTTATGTTAAACAGTTTATCTGTTATGTAGTGTAAATGTATATATATATATATATGTATATGTAAAAATATGGGCAGCGACGGTGGAGCATTGATAAAAGCTCGGGCTCTGAAATTGTATTACATGAGTTCAAATCCCAGTCAAAACCATTACATTCACCTTTAGCTGTCTTGGGCAGATGGGACTCATTAATTCGGGAGAGCAGCTCATCTAGGTGAAGGGTAACATCAAATGTAAAAAAGCCCAAGTAAGAACACATAAAAATGGCCTTGTGCAAAATTTGGGTTGTTGCTCACCAAGTAAATATAATATTATCATTTATTGCTCATCTAGGTGAAGGGTAACACCAAATGTAAAAAGCCCATGTAAGAGCACGTAAGAATGGCCTCGTGCAAAATTTGGGTTGTTGCTCACCAAGTAAATATAATATATTTGTATAAAAAATAACAATAAAAGATATAAAAATATTCTTTTGCATTATGAAAGTATCTAGAATTGTTGTGTAAACTCTCTTGAGATGAGATTAACCTAAAAAAGGAGAGAGAAACAAATACTTGAAAATGGACATATTGGTCAGATGAAATATGAATCCTCTTCTGAATAACTAAGATAGAAAACTAAAACATAAAACCTTTAATGTTAAGTGATCCTTTATGAATCATAATAGCTTCATTTTTAGCTTTTGTTAATTGTATTTGTATTCACACTAGTTTGGTTAATATGAAAAAGATAACCCCAGAGCAAATAAAAGAACTAATTTAAAATTCCCTGAAGGTTATCCAATCTTATTTAACCCATTCATGGTGGATTTAATCAAGTCTCAATATGCTTAAGTGCTGCAGTCGCTTTATTTTTCATAATTTACGAGATAGCCATCCATATTAAATACAAGTTTATCATTAGAATCATGAGTTTCTCATCCTAAATCTAAAATACCAAATGTATAGAGTGTAGATTTTACAATTCTATTCTCATTTTATCAATAATATGGGACTCTCCACTCTGTTATTCAATAACTTGTCTTCTCAATTTTTACAGTAGAATATCATATTTACTTGGTGAGGACCAACCCAAGTTTGGCACAAGGCCATTTTTATGTGCTCTTACCCAGGCTTTTTACATTTAGTGTTACCCTTCACCTAAATGAGCTGCTCTCCCGAGATAATGAGCCCCATCTGCCCAAGGCTGCTAAAGTGAAAGTAATGGTTCTTGACTAGGATTTGAACTCACGTAATACGATCTCAGAGCCCGAGCTTCTACCAATGCTCCACCATTGCTGACCTACTTTTTACAGTAGAATATATTCGTTAAATATCCAACAAACTGCATTATACTTCTGTTAATTTTTAACTAAATACTTTTTGTTGTCAAATGAAATTTTTGGCTAAAAATAAATTGGCAGAAGTTATTGTCCTTCCTGTAGTTTCCAAAAATCCTGAACATTTTCAGTAATGATTAAGTGTTTATTGGAATTCCAAACCATCAGGGACATAATTAGGCAAACATTTCTACCTTAATGTTATACAGTAACTGTTTAGTAACAAGTGAACTCCTTTTGTTACATTTTACTAAAATTTTGTTAAATATAAGTTACAATTACAGTGAGAAATTTTGAAAAACAACTAATTCTATAATTTCTCTTTATAAATTTCGGTTAAATTTATCTGAGTTATAATGTGATAAACAAACCTCCTTTTCTTATTTTGGGGTTATGATTCCAGAATCCATGCATTTATCTACCACAATTGAACACATGAGTACATGTGAACAAGCAAAGTATGAGTCTAGCATTAGCAACTATGAATCAAGGAGGTTAATAACACTCAATTCATGTGGAGAGAAACATCACATGACTTGCTTGAGAATTCTACACTGCCCTATTAAGGCCCAGCTGTAAGTAACAGCTAACCCTCTCTGTTGTACCACTCTTTTTTATATAAAACACTTATACTTTATACACCATTGTCCTCGTTAATTTCTCCATTGCTGTTGGCCCACAACATTAACCAAACATTAAACATCAAGTGACAAGAACTTTTATTTGTAAAAGAAATATAACATGGAAAGTTGTTGTAAGTTTTTATGACTCTTCCCTGTATGACATAATAATCCATCAAAAACATTGCATTATATATCTTTGCAATTTGAGACCACAATTAAATAATAACCAATCACAGACAGGTTACAGCTCACTGAGTATTTTGTATTGTTTCCTACATTTGTATCATTTCAGTTCTTTATCCATCATTCATTCAAGTATGAGTTAATAGCTCTTCATGAACACTTTATCTTGTTTAATGTATTTTTATTCAGTAATCATACAAATCATCATGATTATTATTTGTATCATATGGGAACCAAAAATGAATCAACACAACTGTTTTTAAACAAAGGTATTCCATAATTGACACTATTTGCTAAATGTTTTCTTCTCTCTTCTTTTTTGTCTTTCACATGAACAAACATTCTGGGAATGAATGCTTGGCCCTGTTTTTGTTGATATTTTATCCAAGTTAAATCAATAGAGCTATATGAAAGGTCATTCTGCCCCTAACAGCATGTGCAAATAAATCTACTATTCTATATTGTATCAAATTTTAACAGGTAAAAATACCATTTCAAATTAAGAAAAAAACATCACTCTTTTTTTTTATTTTGATAGATTTTTTATTGCTTTTCAAAAGTTTTTAAAACTCTGAAGTTTTAATGAGAAATATATCACCCACTGCCCTACCAAAACAAGTAAATACCAAACAAACTTATTTTCAAATTTATAACCTGTGTGTATGACAAAGATTTTCTCCCTCTGGTACTAAATGAGGGCCCATAAACTTTGGAAGGTAAAGATTAATCTATTTCTGTTCTTTGCACTATAGATGTTTTTAGAAAATAGGAATTTAAATTTATGACTTAAAAGCATTGAAACTAAAGAAATTGCTTTATTATAATGACTGGAAAGAATGGTAAACTTTCTTTACAATGACATTTTTGATATTTATTCAACAAATAATTATCATTCATGAATAAAGTTTTTCTTTTTTTGATCATTATAAACAAAATTATCTGAAAATATTACATTCTAAAATATTTTACTTTTTTATGTTTAATTTACAATCTAAGCTAATTTATTTATCAGTTATTCATCATTTATTAGAGACAATTTTTGGGACAAATATCAATAAAAACAAATTTTATGTATGAAAAAAATTAATTCACTTGAAATTTGAATATTTCATTTGGAAATGTGATCCAAAAGTTAGTATCGGTTTATTTTACAATTACTAAAAGCTTAAATTTGACTCAATGTCCATGCCTAAGCTTAGAATTATGCTGTTTTTTTTTTTTAAATACGAAACAATTTCAAATAGATTATTCCATAAAATGTCTTTGCAATTTTAGAGTGTAAAATAATAGGTTTTATAATGAAATTAAATATAGCAATAATTATACTTACTAAGTTCAAAATTATTAGTTTTTAAAGTATTATATATAAAAAAAATTGTGTTAAAGAAATATCATCCAAACTTTAAATTTCTATTTTTCTTTCACATAGGGATAAAATTTTCACTTGAAACATTATTTGATTGATCTGTTAAACTCATTTTACTTTTCTATGAAAACAAAAGTTGATAAAAAATTTTTTTCTTCAATTATGAATATTTCAGTTTCATAAATCTGATGCATTCTATTTTAGTTTAGGTTATTTGAAGGAAACCGTTTTTGTATAAAGTTCTGACACATTTTATTTGGATTTTAGAAAAAATAAAGAATAGAAAAATAGTTGATTATGTATGCTTTAGTAAGTTTAAAAAATGTTAAAGTTAGGAAATGTTTATTCCATATAAACCATTTGAACAAATCATTCTTATAATTCAAGGGATAACTATAGATTTATTTATTACTCATCAAATTTAGCAAATTCTATTGTCAGTTGTCCCTGTCTTAACATTCTGCAATATCGTTTAAAAAAAGAATATTGGTCAATGTATTGATTGAATGGCTTTTAGCTCTATGATGACAACCAATAATACAATTCCAATATTGAATTTTGAGCCAATCTTTTTTTCTGTCCATAAAAAATTGTCAACAAGGAATCTAATAAGAAAGAAGAAGAAAAAAATATTTGATTGATAATGACAGTTAAATCCTTTGAAGAAAAATCTATCTTAGAAGTTGTTTAGATTTTGATAAAACGTAATGAAAAGAACACTTCTAAAAATGTCCTCTAAAGTTTTAATTAACCTCAAATTAATTGCACAAACAAATCTAAAGAAAATTCAAAGAGATATTCTTTTTGAAAAATGTCTAAATCCAAAAAATATGTTACATAAACTTAAATAGGATTTTACATTTCATAGACAAAGGAAGGTTTATGTGGCTTCCTAGCAAATATTGCCATTATAAGATATTGCCAATAATAAAATATAATCCTTTTTAGAGAGTGAATATAAAAATAGTATTTGAAACTAAGCTTAGAAAAGTTAATTAATAAGGGAGGATTTCTATTTGAATTTTTTAAAAGAGCATATATTAGAGTGTGCAGCGACGTTGGAGCATTGGTAAAAGCTTGGGCTATGAGATCGTATTATGAAAGTTCAAATCCCAAACAAAACCATTACATTCACCTTTAGCTGCCTCAGGAGGATGAAGCTCAACTCGGGAGAGCATCTCATCTAGGTGAAGGGTACCACTGAATGTAAAAATCCCGGGTAGGAGCTCATAAAAATGGCCTTGTGCCAAACTTGGGTTGGAGCTCACCAAGTAAATATAATTTATTAGAGTGTGCCTTTCTTAGATTTTTAAGATTTGATCCAAAGTAATTGAATCTAAAAACCAGGTGCGACTGTAAACTTTTATTTCTTTAAAATTCTTTACTCATGTTTATGGAACAATGTTTGTGAAAATCAAAAAGGCACTAATTTTAAGACTATTTTTCTTTGGCTCCAGAGGGAAAAAATGGACCTTTTTCTTAGTAAGAAACTAAGTTTCAGATTCTTACTTTATCCTATAAAGTCTCCATTAATGATTTTTGAAATTTAAAAAGTAAAATCTATTAAAAGACAAATTACAGGAAAACCTGAATAATTTTCTGATAAAGAGTTGAAAACTTACAGAATCTGTGCAGCTTAAGTAAATTAAAGTAGCTAAAATTTACATAATTGATTTTGTTGGTGTGTATAAACCCTATAATTTTTGAGAACTTTCTAAAATTCAAGTTTTTATTTATTACTACCATGATTTTAAAAATTCAGTTTAGAATTCCTTTTGTTGAGTTCAAGAACATACAAAGCAGTTAGTTTCTTTGTGCTTTTTTTTTCAATTATTCACTTAAGTTTTATTACAATTTTTATGCTTTTACACTTAATTAAAACCACAAATAACCAACATTATTTTTTATTTAGTTATTTTTTATTCTTTTATTCCTTGTATTGGAAAACTTTCAATGTGTTTGACCAAAACCAATAAATTATTTATACCAAGTAAATATGGTTGCTTTATATTAATACTTTATTGAGATAGTTTTATGGTTAGTTGTTAAAAAACAACTTTTCCATGGTTGCATGAAACAAATCTTACAAGATAACTCTACTTATTTGGCAAGTTGATTTAGATAATTTTATATTTAATAGGTCTTTCTAGTTTCAAAACACTATCAGAAAAAGGATATTTTCTTAAAGCTATTTTTTGTATAGTGTGTGTTAGAATTTTATTAAAATAAATCAAAAAAGAAACTGAATATATTTTTATGTTAAAAAAAATGATAGAAGTTTATTTGTTTTATCTAAGATTTATGGTAAACAACTGAAGGGACTATTATTGGATGCCTGATTCAAAAATCTTTGTAGAATTAACCTTGTATTGGTAGCATTTAATACTATTATAAAATTAAGCTTGTTTGATCAATAAATGATAATTGCAATTACCTTGAGAAATTAGATTAAATTATTACCTTAAAGTTTTTAAAAATTTATTATTACAAATATTTTACACTAAAAATGCCCTTTTTTTCTCAAAATTCCATAACAAATAAATGTCAAAAGTAGCTAAAATTTGATAGATTGGTAGATAAAAAGTAGATAAATAGATAAAATAAATAGATAAATACACAACAAACTGATTATTATTTTAATACGATATCAGGTTTGGATAAGGGATTTTTAAATACACAGCATTTTGGGCACAACAGATAATATAACATTTCTTATTAACTGAATCAGAGATCATTTTAATTTAGGGTTAGTATAAATTTTCAGATTATTGATAATTGAAAAATCAAATTAATTCATTATGTTGCTGAATAAAAATAAAGTTTAATTATTCTAGATTTTATGAAGTGTCAGGTAATTCCATTATCAATCAGACTTAGTTTGCAAAGATTTGGCACTTTTGGCCAATTTAAATCATGAGCAAAGAGATAATAGAATTTCAATTTTTCTTCAATTTCTCATACTCGTCAGAATCAATAAGATTTTTTTTTTTTGCTTTTTAAAATGCTTCATTATTTGTATTGAGAATACCTTGAAGTCAATTACTCTAGCTTGTTGAATTAATTTAAATCTATTTTCAAATAAAGATATATATATATTAGCAATTTAACTGAAAAAAATCTTTAGGAGGAAAAGTAGGATGGTATAAAGCAACTGCAACGCATAGGAAATTCCTCAGGTGACAGTCTATAAGGTGTGCATGGGCAGCTTGACTACTGTACAGACCTTCCAAACAGAAGTTTGTATTTTCAGTAACACAACAAGATAAAATAGCTATTGTCCCTTAACACAAATGCCACACAAGATTTAGGCATTAGGAAAAAAAATGTTCAGTTTTCAAATACTTTGAAGCAATAGTCAAAATAATTGTAAGTTTTGAGTGATTTGATCAAGAGAAAAGATTAGTGATCAAAAAAAGACAGAAAAATATAGATCAGAGTTAAAAATTGTAGACTGTTTTAATTTTGTAAATCAAACAACTCTCTGAGGCTACACAAATGAATAACTGATTGCTGCATAGTGCCAGCCAATGAAATTTAAACTATTTTTGCTTGTGCAGTTGTCCTATACATTCAAAATACAGTGTCTAGATGCACTCTCAAAGTTGCTCTTCTTTAATTTGGTTGGTGTAGTGACAGAAGTATGATGATGACACCCCAAAATTACTTATGTCCACAGTTTAAACATTGTTGACAATAACTTCTAGACCCTACTAAAGGGTAAATATACAACTTCTATCCAAATTATAAGTGCTTTTTAAGATAAAACTTAATCTTTAAAGTTTGGTTGTTTTATTGGTTGATGAGCAAATGAAAAAGAACATTTATTAACACTGATTTTGTAAAACACAACCTATACTTTAAAAAATCAATAATGTGAAGTTATTTATCATTAACTAATTTCTACATATTATTTTATCACACTTGCTCTTTAAAATATATTAGAAAGGCAATTAGTTCTTTTTTATATGATACTTAAGAACATATTGTGAAAAAACACCATAACTATGAATATAACATGATAGATAGATAGATAGATAGATTGATTGATAATCTCTTGATTCTCAAACACCTAAAAACAGCTGTAACTAGTTCGCTCATAATATATTTATGGAGAAAATTTTCAAATTATTTAATTATTGACAATGTTTATTTAAAGAATAGTGACTGGTGAATACATGAAAAAAAATATAGTGAAATTAAGAGAATTAAGAGATATAAGTTAGCAATGTAAAGTTCGAATACTGTATTTCCAACTAAAATGACTATCATAGTACAAAACAGGGGTGGACTGAGAGTTTTACGGGCCCTCAGACCAAAATGGCAATGAGCCTCTTTTCCCAATGTTTTACAGTAAATCACCTCATATCTCTATTTGTGGTATTTTATATTTTTGCATATTGGCTTAAATAAGAAAAACCTTTGGTTTAAGATTAATGTTGAGATGATTCTTTATTTTTTTCCAATTCCAGGAAAATGTTGATTAACGATTCCAATACTAAGTACAATTTTGATTCCTTGCCTTGTACTTGTGTCCGGCTTGGCAAAGAGACACACATTCAAAGGGGCCCAAGCCAAGTGGGCCCTCTTTGCAGTTTCAGGCCATCAGACCAGATCCCATTCGACTGACGGCTCAGTCCATCACTGGTACAAAATATATGAAAGATTATAAAAATAACTGAAAATTTCTGAGATAGAAAAGAAAATTCTAAGAAAAAATGAACTGAAGAGTTTAATATGCTCTTGAACATAGTAACTAATTCTGGATTAGATTGCGAATGTTTCAGTTTAAAACTTTCATAAGATTGAAATTTTATTTGAAAGATTTTGGAAAAAGGTTAATTATTTGATTTAAATAGATTTTTGTTGCTTTATATTTGATAATAAAAAAAATTAATATAAAAAAAGGTTAATTATTTGATTTAAATAGATTTTTGTTGCTTTATATTTGATAATAAAAAAAATTAATATAAAAAAGGTTAATTATTTGATTTAAATAGATTTTTGTTGTTTTACTTTTGATAATAAAAAAAATAATATAAAAAAAGGCGCCATAAAACATCAAATTAGAATTTCTCATAAAATTCAAATAATGTATCTATATCTAAAAACTTGCTTTTTATTTCAAATTGAAATTACTTTATTTTATCAGCCTTTCTTTTTTTGTCTCCAATGAGATTTCTTCTTTTTTTTTCTTACTCATAGATAGAAAAAAAAACTTAACTGAATGTTATTTCTAGCCCTGTTGCTGCTATTAATTTACTGTCCCTCACTTTTTTTCCCAACCAGAAAAAGGAGAGTTCCATAATTCTAAGTTAATTGAAGGAAATTACCCTGCAAAATCTGTCAAGAATGATCAAGACTCCATTCGTTCAAAACTTGTGGGTTGAGGATGGACAATAAATTACTTCCCAGAATTTGAATTATACTATATCTTGGCTAAACCACTTACTTAATCTTTGACAAAATATTTTGGGATCTAATTTCCACTAGCATCTGCTCTGATATGAAGTGAGAATTAAGCTGCACAAAATTGCTTCTTAAAACTTTTCTCATGATGATTCCTGTTTTCTTAAAACTATTATAAATCAGAAATGCTATTATTGAATAAATATTTTACTTTTCCTATATTTCTGGTTCAGATACTTTGTTATACCTAGAAGTAAAGTTAATAAAGAAATACAACCTTGAAATTTTATAATGAATAAAACTATTAGCTTTAATTTAAGACACAAATAGATTTATCTGTCTTTAATATCATAAGTAAGATTTTATTTTTGCTTTATTTTACATGAGTTTTTTTTTTTTTTGTGTATGTTGTTAATGTTTCGACATATTAGTACTCTAGTAAAAGAAGGTTGGCAATTTGGCATATATCCAAGACCAACATTGCTAGAATCTATGCGCATCTCTAAGGTGGAGTCAACATATTGGCAAATTTATATAATGAATGTCTAGGATTAGACTTATACCACTTAAAAACATTGAAAAAATGTGGAAAAACTTTTTAGTCATTTTTTTTTCTTCTTAGAATAATCATAAATTAATTATTTTATTTCAATTTAAAAAACTTTTTAGCAAAAGAAGAAAATGTTTCACATTTTTGGCCATCATAATTTTCTTTCATTTAAAGTTCAAAATGGATGAATCTTTGAAGCAATTAAAAATACTTAAAAGATTCATTAAATTTTGAACATTTCAAAATGACAAAAATCTGTTTCCAACTAGAAGTACATTTTCAATACTTTGGGGAAAGCAGACAAAATAAAATTAAGAAAATTTTCGATTTTTAACTGAAGAATAAACTTCTTAGAAAAATTTGATTATTTTGCATTTTATAAACCGCCTAAGTTCCTATTATATATTTTTTTTAATATCGAAAATCTGAAATTTTATAACCAAAATGAGTTTTTAAGATTGTAGTATTTCTTTTTTAGTTTTATGTATGCAATAATACAATTTATTAATGGATATTCTAACTGTCAGTCCTACAAAAATAAATATCTTAAATGGAATATTATTTGATCCTTGATTGTAGTTTTACAGATTATCAGTGGTCCGGTGGGGTACGCAAATCTTACAACCATCCAGGTGCCAAAAACTGTTGCTATACACTGCCTACTTGTATCTTGAAATATATATCTATCAACCCATCTCTCCCTGTATGCCTAT
>JAUZSX010340650.1:0-10574 GCA_034780655.1 Idiosepius hallami
AAAAATTTGAAACGAAATTAACGTCAAAACAAATCGTCTGCTTCTTTTTTGTTTTTAAAAATTGAAGAGTTCTAAATGGGGCAAATTCATCTGAAATGCGATAGACCCTTCAGAGCATGTATCAACAGCCTTAAAACAAAGATGTATAACAAGCACTGCCACTGTGTGTGCCCTCCCTATTTGTCATTGGTATTTTTTTTTTTACTTTTCGGACAGTTTCACTACAAACGATACATTGTCACATGCTCAATGTTATCCTTAGAGAACATACAACACACTGTTATTTAAGAGTTTAGGGTTAGGGTTGGGGTTAATTTTTCCCCAAATTCTTCAGCAACAAAAAAAATCTTTTCATCTACTGGTGTAAAAACCCCGGCCGAAAGTAAAAATTTACCCTGTCATTGAATAGTAATTTTCAATGATAGCTACCTGAAAATAAACAGAGAGCTAATCAGATGATATATTTTTGTACCAAAGCAGCAGTTTCAATGAAATCGGTTGAGAGGAAAGGAAATTATCAAAGTTTTAAATGGACCGGTGGGGTGAGGTGGGGTGAGTACACGCTCTCTACGTCTTACACCAACCCAACTATTTTTAAACTCTTCTGTCACTTCTTCATCTCATAGTTTGAAGCGGAAACAATTTGGAATGATACAAAAACAAACCACTAAAAACAAATTTTCAAAACTAGAAATAATTATCCATTTTTCTTGTGACGATACTTTAACTTTAACAGAACAACAACAACAACAGTAACACCTCTTCCCGCAACTCTATTATTATTATTATTATTGACTTTCTTAAGAAATTAAAGAAACAAAAACTTTATTTCCATTGATTTTTAGTTTTTCAGATTAACCCTTTCGACCCTAAGGGGTCGATATATCGGCCTTAGTAACCAAAGGCAAAAAATACATACTGACATTTAGGCTTTCAGTGACTACTTGGTAATGTTGCTCTAAGTCAGGGTCCAAAGGTATAGGTTGAAATATTGTCATGTGTGAGTCTTCTTTGCTCTTAAGTCCCCAGGGCCGATATATCGGATCTATAGGGTTCAAAAGGTTAAGAAGGAAGAGAAAAATGTTTGCAGTGTTTTTAAATTTTTAACCGGACAGTCAGACTAAATTTTTATTTCTCGTATTGACAGTTTAGTGTTTAGTGTTAGTAAATCCTATTAATTCATAATTCGGAATAATTTTACTATTTGCATTAATAGATTAATCTCAAAATCAATAGTTATTAATGTTTTTCAGACACGTTTCCCTGTAAGAAAATAAGAAAATTTTAAATCAAAATTATTTAAAAGAAAAACTCAACCCCACACTTAGCGAAGTAAGAAAACAAGAAAAAATTTAATCAAAACTATTGAAAATAAAACTGCTTTTTACTGAAACGTGTCTAAATGATATTTTTTTTAAAGTATATTAATATTACAAGACAAAATGAAATCCATCTAAAATGAGGTGAAACAAACCAATTTTTAAAAGTTGAATATTTTTTGGGAAAATATTTAACTTAATCAATAACTCGATTAATTTCTTTTAAAAGTCAATATCACAAAAAGGGGTTTATGTTCGCTTTTGCACAATTAGGAAACGAAGATTAATAGGAGATGCATACTATTTCCAAGTGATAACCGATTGAAATGATAAAATTAATTGGACAATTAAAAACACAGAAAAATAAACCAGCATTTTTTTTTAAAGACTTAGATTAAGTAAAACCTAGTTTCACCGCCGTCCGTGATATTAACGAGTTCTTCCATTTCATATACACCACAGAAGAGAAAGGATGCGACTAAACCCTGTAATTGAATGAGCTATGTACATAGATGGTTATACAAATCACTGTTTAAAAACCGGTTATAAATTAAAATAAACTCACTTCAGTGTAAAAATTAGAAAAGGCCTCATCGGCACCTTTGGTAGAAGAAGATTCCGCCATTTTGAATGGAAACTTAATAATTTGTCAAGTGAGAGTTCTATACCTCAGGGGAGATAACAGATTTTTCTACTTATTTGTAAGAAAGAATTAATCTTTCAGACTCCCACATATCACTCTGAATGTTTCATTCTATTCTGAACGAACCAAACACTCCTGAAATAGATCGATAAACCGTATAAAGCCTCATTAACCCTTTCGACTCTAAGGGGCCGATATATCGGCCTTAGTAACCAAAGGCAAAAAGAGACACACTATTTCGACCCAAATATGTTTTTTTAATGTTAGAACGGCTCTGAGTGACTACTTGGTAATATTGCTAAGTCAGAGTTCAAAAATGGAGGTTGAAATATCGTTGTGTGTGTGTCTTCTTTTGCCTTAAGTCACCAGGGTCGATATATCGGTTCTTTAGGGTTTAAAGGGTTAATAAACTGGTTGGGCATCAAGTGTAGGGGATACACTTGATGCCCTTTGATTATTGGACGTGTGGGGTAACTCAGTATTGATATTGGTAACCACATGTCAAATCAAGAAAAACCTAGACAAAAAACCCTTATAAAACTAGATATTTCTTCAGACTAAAGTTCTTTCATGGTACCATGAAATTACATACTTATATTTGAGGAATTAATCATTTTTTTTGCAATTGTCAAATGGCTGAAAAAAAAATTGTTGGGGTGGCATATTGTCATCCCCCCTTTTCTGCTGTCACTTGGGGCAGAACGCCCCCTCCCCTAGATCCCAAATGCATTTCATCAAACCTTTTTAACTTATCAATAATTAGAATTTCACACCTTAAAATACTCTGCAATGAACAGAAAGAAAAGTAAAATGACTCAATCAAGAAGTCATTGTTGTTACCATTATGTCAAAGAGAGAGAGTATTTTGTGATAGTAGTCTTGTTATATGTATAATAACACAATTATCATTAATTGCTCAACCAACACGTGGTGAACAATATAACAGTACTTAAGTATTAGGAAAAAAGAAAAGAAAGTAACAAACTGATTGAGTAGATAGAGAGAATGGTATTTTGGCCCAATTCTTGGTTTTTAGATAGAGGGTCATTTGGGTTAACCCCTAATAATTTTATAGTCAAACCTAGTAATTAATTATTTTGGTAATTTTTTTTATATCACAAAAGATCTGCAAATTGAGGACTTTAGCGGCCCCTAGGGAGCTTGTGGCCCTCGTGCAATTTTGGGGTCTGCAGGAGCCCTAAACATAGCCGCGGCAAACACCATTGTATCCTGATCTTCCTTCTTCAAGCTTGGATCAATTTCAAGTTGAACTAAAAATAAATCATAAGAGTAATGTTTTATCATTATCAACAAATTTGTAGAAATATCACTCGCACTAAGTCTGAAAATAGTGGTTTATCAGATTAATTAGGTGCAGCTGCTGAGGAAAGAAGCAATGATAAAAGAAAAAAAAGTTTAGCTTCACCAGGGTATTTATATCACCCTTTTCTATTATTTCAATTGGACTACACCAGTAAGCATTCTAAAATACCAAGCTTGTAAAATCAGATTAATTTTAACCAAAATTTGGAAAGCTGAAACAAGGATTTACTACTAAAATAGATAAGTAGTGTTCTGATTTTAGAACATAAGTAGCAACGTGTAATTTGACTGCTTATAAATAAAAAGAAAGTTACAAAAAAGCTTGCATGTTCAACAGACTTTTTTCATCTTTTAAAGGTAAATTGCACATCTGTTGCTTCAACTCTGTTAATATACTTGTTCAATGTTTAAAAGTTACACAATGAATAAAATATCATGTCTACAAAGTGTATTTTAAACTAATGTTGGGGTGAGCCTATTGATCCTCTATAAAAGAAACTAGAGAATTAAGCCAAATATAGTACTATTCTACCTATCTATACAATACTTTTTTGACCCTTGCCTTTTCCTCTTTGTAGACATTAACTTCAACCAAGAACTGCAACAGTTAAATTTTGTTATGTACAATGATTTTTTAATGCATACAAGATTGAATAAGTTTTGTTTTTTCCAGGGATTTAGCAAGAGACACATCAATAAAAAAAAAATTATAATGGATTTTTCCACTAAAATATTCTTTGAAAATTAGGCTAAAAAACTCAATTGCTTAATACAGTACATTAATGGTAGAAAGAAAGGCAAGCAGACTAAGTAAGGAAGTTCTAGTGGCCTAATGAGTAGACAGTCAGACTTTGTAATCGTAGTACGGAAGTTTGAATCCAAGCCGTTCAATTCGCGTTCATGTGGACTAATACCCTTGGGAAAGGTATAGGTTAAATAGTACCGCGAGATACTAAAAAATACCTGGTTGGAATCTGGCGCGAGATAGTCGGTCTTTGATGAGGGTCTAATCAACATAGTGATGTTGTCACAATAAAATTACCATGACATACGAATGGCAACCATGTCATTACTAGCCATTTGAAACTATTAAGAAGGTTGTTATGGGAGAGTCAAATTAATTATGGTGACTACGGTGGAACAATGTTGATGATGAAGTAAAAAAAATAACAAAAAACGAGAATAGAAAATATGATAAAAAGGAATAGACAGAAAGATTTTTCTTTATTTCAAACATTGAACATTCATTCATTTTTCTTTTTTGGTAAATTTAAAATAGAAGAGTTTTAAAAATTTTTTAAAAAGGCCAAATTCTGTTATCACAGTGAGTCAGAGATTAAATAAAGAAAATTGTACAGAGTAAAACAAAAGGCATTTATTTAATCTCTTATTATGACCGTGAAGGAAGCAGAAAATATTTCAGTTTCCAATTGTATAAAGGCAAAGATAGATATCACTAACCCAATATAAAGTATTCTCTTATTGACTGCTATTGTTGACTATCAAATGCCAGCATATGAAAACATCAGTAAAATTTATATTTATTACATTTAAATTATAAATAAATAGTTTTAATAATAAATTGAAAAATGTGAGTATGAAAAGTAATATGGTTAAGATTAAACCTAGAAAAGAAAAAAAAAAACTTGTTAAAACTGGAAAAAAAAGACAAGATATTCTAGTAAAAAATATGATAAATTTATAACTTAAAATATAGTAGCATTAGGAATTTTTTTTTAAATCTATTTTAATATCATATATGAGATCTTAATGCTGCAATATTTTAAGTTATAAATTAATATTTTTTACTAGAATATCTTGACTTTTTCTTTTCCAGTTTTAACAAAAGATTTTTTTCATTTAGATTATCTTGCTTGTTTTGTTTTATGACATATTCAACTTTTGAGATCATTTAATGTCGAGAACAAGTTTTTGATGAACATTCTTTTTTCTCCACACAGTTTTTTGAATGACACAATGTGCAATATTTAACCCATAGATGGAGGGAATGATTAGGATTTGAACTCACGTACAACAATTCCAAAGTCCATTTAAACCCACTAGGTCAAATGTGCCTCCTCATATTTCGCTTATTTATTTATTTATTATCATTAATATAATTATTATAATTAATTAGATTAAATGATATTAATTAAATTAACCAATATTATTAATCAAACAACTGAAGAAAATTTAAGGTTTAATCAAAAATAAAAACCAAAAAAATATAAAGTAATTATTTACCTAAAAACAAAAAAGAACTATAATTTAACCCAAGGTCACATTCATATTCTCTATGTTAGGTTCTAACATAAAGTGCAACCTACCTGTGACATCAGTGTCCTCTTTCACTAAGATGAGATTACTCTTTGTTGTTAATGGGCCCAACCAGCAAAAGTAGAAATAAACAGGATTGAACTTGCATATAACAGTTTTAGAGTCAAAGAATTTAACCGTTCAATCTGCCCTAAGATTTTAGAATTGGGTGGTTCATATTTCATTCCAGCTACATAATTATAAAAATCAGATTGTCATGGATGTATGAGACCCTACATCCTATAGCTCTTTGAAATATGAAACCACAATAGCTATTTAAAAAAAATGATTCAGACCAATACAATTTCCATATGTAAGGTTCTGTCTTTCTATATAATAGGCTATTTTAACTACCTTAAAGAAGTTAAATAGTAAAGTTGGAGCATTGGTAAAAGCTTGGTTTCTGGAATCATAGTATGTGAGTTCAAATCCCAGTCAAACTCATTGCATTCACCTTAAGCTGTCTCGGGCAGATGGGGCTTCTTAACTTGGGAGAGCAGCTCATCAAAGTGAAGGTTAACACCAAATGTAAAAAGCCCGGATAAGAGCATGTAAAAATGGGCTTGTGCCAAAGTTGGGTTGGTGCTCACCAAGTAAAAATAACTACCTTGGAAAAAAGCTTTAGAAATGAATTTAGTAAAGAAAAGAATTAGAAATGAATTTAGTAAAAAAAAGCGATAGAAATGAAAAAGCATTAACTGCTTTCTTGTATTAGAGGCTTCCTTAAATAAACTATTCCCCCTTAATAGTTTCAGATGGCTAGTAATGACATGGTTGCCAATCCTATATCATAGTATTTTTATTGTAATACCATCACTATGTGGATAATCCTTAGAGAGACTTAGTGGCAAGTCCCCAGTGCTTTAGCAAAGCAGGACAAAACTTATAGGTTTTATATAAATGTATCTAATCATAATATCTAAAAAGAATCAGAAGGAAATAAAATTTGAAAATAAGTAAAAAAAACTTTTTTTTATTACTAGTCTAATGTTTTAGTTATTTCCATAAAATTTTTAAATATATCCAAAAATGGATGTACAGACTTTTCATCACTTGAAATTTCATTACCCAACTATTAATTGCACTAATTAATCACTAGACTTTTAATCAGATTTTTTTTTCATCACATGGATGCTTAATCACTCCGAGAATTTTAATCACTCTGAGAATTTTAATCACTTGGGGATTTCTGAAAGAGTTTGAACGGTTTTATACCAATTAGATTTTCTCTAAAAAAAAGTTTTTTTTTCATAACATTATTTTTCCATTTTTTAGAATCCTTTAGAATGATGATTCTTCATAATTTATATATAGACACATTTTCGCAAATAACCCCCAAATTGTCAAAGGTCCTAAAAATTGAACATAATAAAAACATAATTATATAAATAATGATGAAAAGACAGTAAACCCAGAAAATGTAATCTTTAATGTTTTTTTATCTATAGCTAAAACAAATATCTTCTAGATGCATCTTAAACTGTTAATATCAAAGAAAGACAACGCAAAATTTGAAAGTTGGTGAAATGAAAGAAAGAGCAGAAAGAAGTACCAGTTGTGTAAATAGTTATTATAGAATTATTTTTTATTGAAAAAAAAGTGTAAATATCAAATATTGATTTTACAACCATGGAAACCAGTTTTGTTTGTTTATTTTGTGTTTAACGGTATATCAACCTTTATGGGTCATTTTAATGCCTAGAATAATTACTTTTGATTAACATTATTTTATACACACAATGTTTTTTTGAATAACACAAGTTGCACTATTTAATCCATAGCTGGAGGGAAGATTGGGATTCATATCTTTCCCAAGGATATTAGTCGATATATCAATATAGACAGAACAACTTGGATTCGAACTTGTGTACTACGATTCCAAAGGTCGACTGTGTATCCTTTGGGCCACATTGACTGCCCTGGAAACAAATAAATTTGTTTAAAAACAATAACCAAATCATTCTATAACATATGATTTGCAAAAATAGATTTACAAATAATAGAAGAGAAATATATCTAATAAAATGTAGAATTTCTATAAAGGTTAGCTTTTTAAAATATTTTATCACTGTTTTTTACAATTACAAAATCAATATTTGTTAACAAAATCCTGATATTTTCTCTCTGAAATTAATAATGAACAGAAAACAAGATCATTTTTTTGAAAAGTAAACATTTAATGCCAATATTTCGGTTTTCATATCTTTTTATCATACACATTTTAAATAAAATTTCATATAGAAAGCAAGTTCATTGTATCACATATTCAAGGTCATATTAAAAATATTGTTGCAATAAACTTTATTTTATGTACAATACAATATATAAATAGTAAAAACTTACACTGGGGAAAAGCTGTTAAATCTTCTTACGTTCTTGTATGTATTATATATATCATATTTATTTATCTATATACACAAATTTATGCAAACCAAGTTTCAATTTTTTATTTGCTATACATAATTGAAATTATATGAATTTGGTTATTTATTTACCACAAAACCTTTACTAAAATATGTTTTGTTATCTTAGAAAAAAGGCGAGTTTGTATAAGACAAATACTTTTGTAGCAACAAAAATCTAGTGACAATTTAAGTTCTGATTTTGATTACTACATTTTTTCCAAAAAAAAAAAAGAATATTTATATAAATTTAAATTATACAAAAGTTTTTTTTAGACTATTATCAAAATCCATTTTCTTATAAATATATATTCATTGAAATAATCCTATAGATAAATTATTATAAGAATTTTTTAATTTTAAGATCAATATTCATTTAAAAAAATAATCTTCATATTCCTATCAAATAATAATCAAATATACGTATTTGTATAACCAATATAATTTAGCATTATTCTTTTAATGTTTTGAATTTTGGAACAGACAATAATAAAATATTTCCTTTATTATACAATATAACTAATAAAAAATGTATATATTTCAATCTTATTTATAATTATCCAAAGCTTGCTTCATATTGAACTTTATCATTTTAAAATCTATTCAAGAATTCATTTTTTTACCTCAAATACTGTTTTTGTGTAGTAAAAACGTCAGGTTTGTTGGAATAAACACAAGAAGATGTTTGAACAGAGCAACAAGAAGTATATTCAATTAAATACATATTTATGTCAGTTGAGTAAATCCCTTGTTCAATTTTAAAGACAGTTTATCTTACGACCTTACACTACCGGGTCCCAAGTGATGACTGCTTTGTAAGCAGATCCTGGCTATCCTGGAAGTGACATTGGGGACAATTGATAGGACTGTAGTAAGGATGTCATCCCCCTTAAATTACTTTCTAAGCTTTCTCTATATAAAAATGCTTCTTTTGAGATGTAATGGAGTGTTATTAACTCACCATGAGGCACCAAATGAATGGGAACATTTATTACTCAATTCCGACTAATAACTACAGAATTAAAAGAAATGGTAAAATCATAAAGTTCAAGTAATGACAAGAATGTTCTTTAATAAAAGTATATTTTCATAGCCTTTATGATGATAAACATAGTCAGATTCATGTTCTCTTAAGTCACAGATTATAAAAGAATTATAAGTATGCACTAAAATTAATAAAATATATATCGTTAACACTGAGGTTTATGATTATTAATTTTTATGATGCTTTGTTCAATGTTGAAAATTGGAGTTAATCTTTAGTTAAAAATAAGAATTTAATAAAATTTCATACAAACACTTACGGATAGTTATTTTTTTTTGTCTTTTGAAAAATTGTTGTAGGCCTAATATTTTATAATTAGTTGAAGACAGCATAGAGTACTAATATCTAAAACAAAAAAAGAAAGAAAGATGTTGACCTCTTTACCAAAGAGGCTTTTTTTGATATGTTAAAAATATTATATTAGAATTATCTAAAAGATTTTTACAAAATTTGATGGAAGAATGATCCGAACCCACAGGGAAAACTGTAATGGACTACTATAACAGCCTGAGTTACTGTTCTTTGCCTTTCGAAAAAAAAAACCTTAATTTTTTAGAATGAAAAATAAATTGTTATGGATCTACAATAAATGATGATGTATCTAGCTAGATTTGTATTTATAATATTTTTAAAAAAAGGAGTTTTCAGCAAATGCCACATTTTTTATTTAATTAATCATTACTTTTTTTTTTTGCTCTATGAGCAGCTATGTAAGTGGAGACCCAAAAAAATCTCAAAGACTGAGAATGATCCGACCCCACTCAGAAAACTGTAATGGACAATTATAACAGCCTGAATTACTCTGTTTTGCATTTAAAAAAAAAAAAAACATACTTTAGTTTTTCAGATTGAAAAATAGAATTTGAAAAAAAAAAAAAGTTAATTAACAGCAATATTTGATCGTTTTTCTTCCATAAGAGATCATGGTAAAATCAAAAATAATGTTGGAAGTTGTTGGTAACAAAAATTCAATATTTGAGATTCATTGTTGAGGCAGTCACCATCCCAGAATCTGAAGAACATTGGTCAAGAGTCACCAGATATTTTGGCCGCACAATGCCAGCAGTCATTGACCCAAATACCTGACATGTTCACCAACTCTCTAGTCAGAAAGAGCAGCAAAGTGCAGGGCTGCAGACTTCATTTGGTTAGAGGAAACCAGATGTCTTGATATAGCTTTTTTGTCATTAATTTTCATCATTACTTGACCTTTTTTTTTCTTTCTATTTTTTATCTGATTCTTTGGTCTCAGTGTCCTCATCAGTGTCTTCCAAAACTGAATCCTACAAAAAAAAAAAGGAAAAAATAGAAAAAAAAGCATAAATCGAAATAAAGAAATGATTAAAAAGTGCATATAGGTAAAAAGAAAAAAAAAGGAAAGAAAAACACAAGTGTTAAATATCACTTGTATGAATTATAATTATTGAAATATATTATTTGTGAAAGAAGTGTACAGATCTTACATTGATTATTAAAATATATTATTTATGAAAGAAGTGTACAGATCTTACATTGATTATTAAAAT
>JAUZSX010340661.1:0-10574 GCA_034780655.1 Idiosepius hallami
GCCCAACCACCACGACAAACACCATTTCACATCCAAGAGGCAGTGGGAAAAAAATCAAGGAAATGTTAGAAAATGATATCATTGAATGTGTAGAAGGACCAACTCCATGGGTCTCACCATTAGTAGCCGTACCAAAGCCAAACGGGGAGATTAGAATATGTGCCGACCTACGGGTAGCGAACAAAGCAGTAAAACGCACTCGCTATCAAATATCAACAGTTGAACAACGATTGAGCGAAATTGGCAATGCAAACATTTTCTCGAAAATCGACCTAAACTCCTATTATCACCAAATAGAACTAGATCCAGAGTCAAGGAACATCACCACCTTCTCTTGCAAGTCTGGGATCTACAGATACAAAGTGCTAGTGATGGGAATTACATCTGCAGCCGAGGAAGGGCAGCGATTACTACAACAAAACTGCTGCAACGGGGCTGATGAGATTCTAATCTGGAAAAAGGACACAAAAGAACACAACAAGACCCTAGATGCGGTGTTGCGGACGTTGAGAGGAAATAACCTCACAATCGCTGTGTCTTGACGGCGCCGGGTATTGGGATACAGTCCAGGGCTGCGTTGAGTTTCCCGGGAAAATGTCTAATCTGGAACCTGTACATCAATGATCGCTCCTTGAATGAGAACAAGCGAGGATTTTTTATATTCTCCAGGATCTGATTGGAGAAAATTTTCACTAGTGGCTGGTGGTCCACTGTGACCAACAGATCTGGGCATCCCAGGATAAACATTGTACAAGACTCCAAGCCGTATATCAGTGCTAGAGCCTCCCCCTCTTTTGGGGAGTAACAAGATTCTGCATCCTTCGTGAAGTGAAACCCGGCCAAGATCATCTTCCAGTAGTCTTCACCACAGTTGGGACCTAATTCCGTTGGGCATTGACAGTGCTTCTGGAACAGAAAGTACCTAATCCCAACCTTACTAAAGTCCGTTGAAAGGCAGGTTGCTCTGTTCATATCGAAGGTTTTCACCCCCTCTTCGATTTTCTTAACGATATTCCTCTTACACTCCTCGAAAAGTCTATCCAAGGCATCATCCCAATAAAATTTACGGCCCTTCTTTCGCAACAACTCTCGAAAAGGGGACATTATATCGGCCTGTGCAAATGCATACGTTACTGTTGTGGCCTTATCCTCAAAGAGGAGAATCTTGGAAGTCATGTCAACTGTTAGGCCGGCATGGGATCTCTGAGTAACAGTCTAAAATGGCTGCTCTAACCAGAGATGGGAGAGTTCATGTGAAGACAGTAATAGGGGTGTCAGTTACCCCAGAACACCCCCCTCCGAAGATTTATTTCCCTGAAATATAATTTTTTTTCTTAGGGTTTACTTCATATTCCTGTTTCCTTTGTAATTCATTTGACCCTTTCATCTAGGTGAGTTACTCTCATTACATCAACAGGTCTCATCCACCTGGGATTTTGAATTTTGTGTTATCCTTAATGAGCATAATCTGCTTGAGACAGATGAAAGTGAATAAAATGATTTTGATCGGGATTTTAATATGATTCTCTTGTCTTATTTTGAAATAACTTCACTTGTCAAGATTGATTGCTTTAGAAAATTATCATGCAGTCGTCAGGGTGTAGGCCTACCACAGGGTTGGTTTTTAAGATTGAAAGCATCAGATCAAAATCTTTCAAACCAACAGCACACAGATCCCTCATTTGTTACAACCTCATTTGTTACAATCTCACCAAACACCTCATTACTGTTTCTAATCATTTATGATGCATTTGTTCCCTGATTGAATTTGTATTTATAAAAAACATGAATCTTTGAATTATCCATGGGATTAAAGATTTTGATTTAAAATATCTAAATCATGAAAGTATATGTTACCCTATACTGCATCAGTAAGTTCTTGATTAATTGATTAGTTTATTTTAACAGTATATCAACCCTCTTGGGTTATTTAATGCACATGTAAGGAGATGTAGTTAAGGTTAGACAATATGAAAATAAGAATTTAGAATTATAATATGTGAAAGTTATAAGTCTACAAAAATGTGATTGATAAAATCCAACATTTCATTTTCAATGACCTAAGAGATGACAGAATTTTCTTATTTTGAAATGATCTTAGACAAGAAACTCCTAGAGGATATTTTCTTTACAGTATAGACAAGATAAGTGAGAAGCCAACTAGAATAGAAGTCCATAGAAATTCACTTGTTTGATGGGAATCACAAGAAAGTAGATTTTTGCTTCTGAAATCTGCTTGAAAGATTAGCCATTGAAGAACAAAGATACCAAACTTCTCTGCTAGTTTATTTATAAAGAGATTGCACAAAAGAAACATTCTACCACAGAGCTTTACAGATATATTATGTTTAGTTAACTTTTCATAAGTAACTATTTTTATTTAGTAACCAAATATACAAGTTACAAACCCAAGAAATGTTATTTCACTCTAATGTTAGGAATAACCTAATAATTCAAAACTTGGTTATATTTTAAAAAAGTATAACCTACTTTACTTAGAAGTACATTTTCTTGTGTATAACATTTTTTGAATTTTCTGTAGACTTTTTGATAAAAGAAATCGAGTATATTGTTCCATTTTATATATTCTATCCTTTTTAAATTTTTTATTTTTAGAATAATTTGACTTTTCTCATAACTTAGAAAAAATAAAGGTTGAAAAGTTATTTTTACTGAGTTTTTGAAAGATTGTCAGTGAAAAAAAAAACAGTTGTCAAAAGATTTTTTTGTCAAAAAGGTGTTTTATTATTATTAGCCCACATTTGGAAGTCACTCCCAAATGTGAGTTTTTCATTCTCTATGTTGAGTCCTGTTCCAGATAAAGAATATTCTGTCAATTATAAAAGCTAAGAGATTTGAATTTCAAGGCTAATTTCTCAATCTGTTTTTGTCAGTTTGTGAAACCATTGTGTTATATTTTGTCAGCTTTTTGGTGAAAATTGCTTGGCTGTATTTAAAGTTGTTCATCCTTTCTTTTCATTGTAGCACATGTGACTGTCTATAGTCAAACACATATTTGTCGTAAACTAAAGGGGGGGACCTTTTATTTGTCAGTATTCTTGTAAAGGCAAGATCAAAATAAATGAAGAAAATAAAATCAAAACCAAGTCTTTTTAAGGTGAATCCTATTTTACAAAACCTTTTACAAATCCACATTATCTTATTTTGTGAAAGAAATCTTTAAAATTGCTTTTTGGTTGTTTTTAGATTTTTGCTTTTTTCTTTCTTTCTTTCTTTCTTTCTTTCTTCTCTTCATTCTTTCTTTCTTTCTTTCTTTCTTCTCTTCATTCATTCTTTCTTTCTTCTCTTCATTCTGCTTAGTAGTGACTTTTCTTGAAATGCAAAATTGAAGCATTCCTGATTTTCATTGAGTTACATTCTGCTTTATTTATTGGAACAATAGACACCTTTACGCAAATATATTGTCTTTTTTTCTTTTATTTGATTCAAGTAAAGAACATAGAATTCACAGGACATTTCAGATTATCATTCTGAAGAGCTTCAAGATTCATTGGCTTGTATCCAATTGTACAACATTTTAATTGTTATTTCTAAAATGTTAATTAGTCTTTTATATACATTTTTGAATTGAAAAAAACATGACACTCTTCATCATGTATAATTATCAGTGTATACACAAACAGCTTTTAGTGAAAGCTTGCAATGTTATTTGAATTTGTTTATATACTGGGAGTGGGTCCTGATAATCACAAAGGAGGAAACCAAAAAATGTTTTCTTGTAGTTGTTTTTTTATATATCATAAACACTGCAGAACAATAGACAGTAAAATTGGTTTGGTTTGGTTTGGTTAGGTTAAGTTTATGGCACATCAACCACTGTGGGTCATTTTATGCCAAATCAGTTAATGAGTCTAAAGAATTTTTGGTATTTCTTTTTAGATGAATAAAATTCCACTGACCACTCGTTGGGTCAAGATAGTTATTTTGGGGTAATTTTTTTTTATACAGATTTACTTTTTTTTAGGAAAGCTAGTATTGCATTTGAATTTCTTTTTTGAAATAATTTCTTTATATTTTTGGCCCCAAAATTGATGAAATATGAATGAATGCGTTTTAATTGATTTGCATCTGAAAGAGAAGAAGGTCTCTTGGGCTTAGAAAAGGAATTGTAATTTATGAGTTTAAAACCCATCATGTCTGTAGTTATACACTTGCAAGAGAGACATGAATCTCTTCTAGATTTTCTATAAGCCAGCAAGGGTGGGGCAGTGGTTAAAGCTTGAACCCTGGAACCATATTACATAAGTTCAAATACCAGTCAAAACCAATGCACTCAATTTTAGCTATCTCAGGTAGATGAGGTTTATTAACTCTGAAGAGTAACTCATCTAGAAGGATGGATGATATATGCATTTAAAAGAAATGCCCATATAAATGCAAACACGGTTAGACTATTTATACTTAATCTAATTATAATAAATATCAGATGAGACTCTTTTACAAATGAAGATAAATTCATAAATTGAAGCTGATAGAAAGGATTAAAAACTACCAAGCCATACAATTTTATTTTCAAATAAAACTTATTAAGACTTTAATAAGATGAGTTTTGGAGTCTGCAGTGTTGGATGCCAATTCTTTTGCTTAAACCAAAATTTTAGCCTTCAATGTTAAAAATCTGCGTGAGCTAATACTTAAAGAGTGTTTCGAAATATTCTGTTCCAAACTTTTTATAAATGCAATAAAAAAAACAAAAAAAAATTGAATCTACAGATAAATTGGATTTTAATTAACCGTGGACAACTAAATATTTTCATTTATTAGCCAAAAAGAAATGTTACTAGCCAAAAAAAAAAAATGATATTTCACTCTGTTTTAAATAAACCAATAATTCAAAACTTACTTACTGTTTGAGAAAATATAACCTATTTAGGGCTCTAAGGACAAATTTACCTTTACTTAACCTTTGACAACTAAATATTTTTATTTAGTATTCAAATAAAAAAATATAGGTCATTAAGAATGAAATGTCCGATTCTATTAATCATATTTTTCTAGACTTTTGTAAACTTTCACATATTTTAATTTTATATTTTTAATTTCATACCATTGAACTTTTCTTCATATAGATGCAGTTCAGGGCAACATATAATTTCATGATTTTGATATTTTAAATCAATATCTTTGAACCTATGGATAATTCAAAGATTTGTGTTGTTAACAAATACATGTTGTTGGGGGTCAAATGCCTCTTAGATGGCTAGAGACATTAATGTAGCAAAAAAGCTGATTATTTGAAAGACTTAGACTTGCTTATGATGTTGTACAATAAAGTATTAGTTTACTAAATTGGATATTTCATTCTTAATCACATAATTTATTAAACTTTGACTTGTATTTTTTTAAATTATTATCTATTCATTTTTGTATTTAATATTTACTCCATCCTTTTTGTTTCTTTCTAGGTAAGATCCTTCAAATGGAAAAGCAAATTTGTTTCCTTTTATATTTTATTGCAATTCTTTTCATACAAGAATCACAAAAAGGTATTTGAATAATTTCTTTGATTTCCACTTGCAATCTTTTCCCTAAAAAGAAAAAAACTCATTAAAAGTTTTAATCTACCATTTATTATTCATTGAGGTTTATTTTTTGTTGTTTTTTTAAATACAGTAAACCCTTGTAGGTCACCTCCTTTTTAATTTGGAATTCTCATACCCCCACCCCATATTTTTTAGATAATCTACCTACTACAACTTACACTTTAAATACTTAAAGCTTTGTTAAAATGTGACACACAACTGGCAAAATATAATTATTTACTTTATCAAACAATTTTTGAAAATTGTTTTAACCATAGTACAGGCATAAAAAAAGTAATAGGCAGTTTTCCCCCTAATATCTAAGACAATACTATCAACACACTGCAGTTTGGTAAATAAGGGCATCTATGCATGTTCTGTGCTCTATCAAAGAATTTTAACATTTTTCTATATACACAAAGAAGAACTTTATGAAATAACATTTAAATAAAGTGAATCTTGAATAATATATATCTCAGTAATGGGCAGCAAAGTTGGAGCATTGGTAAAAGCTCGGGCTGTGAAATTGTGGTACGTGAGTTCAAATCCCAGTCAAAACCATTACATTCACCTTAAGCTTCACCGGGCAGATGGGGCTCGTTAATTCAGGAGAGGAGCTCATCTAGGTGAAGGGTAACACCGAATGTAAAAAGCCCAGATAAGAGCATGTAAAAATGACCTTGTGCCAAGCTTGGGTCGGTGCTCACTAAGTAAATATAATAACTCAGTAACCCTTGAATCCTGATTAAAAGTTTTCTTTATTTCTCTCTTGAACCTCATCTAACCTTTAACCTTGCCAGTCCCAAAACTTTATACTCTATTCTGTGTTTTCCTTTCATGGTTATAATTCATTTCTATCATTAGGTCTTTGGCAAATAGAATGACATGAAATATTCATTCTAAGATGATCATTGGCTAATATAAAGAAGTATATTTGATGACAAAATATTTATTTTTAGTTCTTTACTGATTCATCTTCCTTGCCTTTCACTTGTTTTCCTACACTAGTTGCTGTTGAATATAAAGCTCTGTGCTATCATTTATTTTCTAGCCCTAACAAAACCAGAATAATAGTTTGGAGACAACATGGTGCTATTGAAATAAGAATAGTATGAATAGTTTTTTTTTTTTTAAACCAAATGAGCCTTTTATCACCTCGAAGAATTCAGTGAACAAGATAAATGAGGATTTTCCATTGGGAATTTTTAGATGGCTTTGAAGATTTGAAGAGAAAGAATAAAAAAATATTATTTGCTAAAAAAAAAAAGAAACATTTCTCCCTGCCAAAGACAAAAAAAAAACAAACTAAGATACTGTAGTGAATATCAAATAAAGATATTAATTAATGTAAAAACTAGATAAAGCTGAATGTCTTGACTTTGTTTCTTAGCTCTGATGACATAGAATTGGAACGAAACCAAACTTGTCTTTATCTTATTCTCTTTGAATAGATTCACCAACCTCAAGAGAAGAAACTGCTTATCTGGTTGTTTTATAATAGATCAACCCTTTCCAAGTCGTTTAATTTAGACAAAACCTTATAGAATTAGATTTTTCTTCAGACTAAAGCCATCACATTGCACCATGTAATTACCTAATGATATATGATAAATAATTCCTATTTTCATCTTTTTCACACCTTAGCATGGCTCAAAAAATTTGTGTCACCTCCCTCTTTTGCTGTCACCCAGGGCAGACCACCCTTCTCTCTCCCTATGCCACTGAAGTATATTGATATAAATAAACTGTGATAGATGCATACATACGAATAGATTGTCATAAATGCATACTCACATTAATTGAACATATTTACTTGTTTGGGCACCAACCCCAGTAAGGCTCAAGGCCATATTTACATGTTCATTATATTCTTAGCTATTTTGTAATCAGTGTCACTCTTCACCAAGATGAGTTACTATCCCGAGTTAATGAGTCCTATCTGCCTGAGACAGCTGAAAATGAATGTGATGGTTTGGACTGGGATTTGAACTTATGTAATACAATTTCAGAGTCCCAGGTTTTACCACAGCTCCACCCCTGCTTCCCCATACATACATACATACATTGGAAGAGACTTAGATAGAACTGTATACACAAGATGCACTCAAAGTTTAGAATAACTTTTTTTACATAAATTTTTGAACAAATAATTTTCATACAGATTATTCACTTTTAGCAAAAAAAAAAAAAAAATACTCAAAAACAAAAATAAAAAAAAAAGCAATTTAAGTTTTCTTTTGTTTTTTGTTTTTTTTAAACATTTTGTTGTTTATAATTTTTAGTCCATAAGCTTTTCTTTCTCTGTTGTAAATGAGAAAAACCAATTCCTGTGTAAATCTATTTGATTTCATGTGAACTTTGGACAATGAGTTTAATTTAATAATGAATTTGATGAAAAATCAATTAGTATTGATCAATCTGAATTGTTTGGATTTTACCCTAAAGCACATCTACAATAGAAAAGACCATCTTTTAATCATTTTCTGGAAACTTCTAGGCATTTTAAATATGGCATAGTTTTATGCAAATCAAATGACAGACATCAGTTTTGTGTTTACAAGTTCACAATTATTCTTCTCTTCATTTTTAAAGGGGTATTTGTCAATATTCACACCCACGGAAGGTAATTTACTGCTGATCAGACAAAATTTTGCTCTGTTATAAAAAATAAATGTCCTACAGATTATGGTTGTTTTTTATAATATTTAAAGTTTTTTTTTCCAGTATTTTCCCCTTGAAAAAAAAAAATTCATGGGAGTGTTCATGGCAAAAGTTGTTTTACCCTTTTTATGGTTTACATCAAAGATCTTCATATTAGTAATTAGATTTTAATGTCTTGGTCCTCTCCCAATTGGCTAACATTTAAAAAAAAAAAGTCAATTGATCTTCACATCCTTCAAGATTTAGATCAGGTAGATTAACAGATAACTAATTCTTTATTATTATTATTGCTTTCTAATCTTGGTCTCACCATAAAAAAATATATTTTTTCCATTTCTTTGAATTGTTTTTTAAAAAGAAGGTTTAGGGTTAGGACTTTTTTTTGTGGGGAGAGGCTGGAAAAAAAATATTGGTTTGGGTGAGGTAAGGTACATTTGATGTTCCTATTTTGAACCTGCTTTGTTTTTTAGTTTGGTTGTAGAGGTCTTCAAGCCATTTTGTCAGGATTTCTTCCAGTGATGATCATAAGAAACTATTGATGACTTCATTTTTGTTTTTTACCAAATTCTATAATACTTGAAAGAAACAAAACTGTTCAAACTTTTCTAGATAAAACAAACAAAATGAAAATAACCAACAAATAAATAGCAACTAAACTAACCATATAACATAGACCAGAATCAAACATAAACAAAGTATACTGAAACATTAAATGATACCAAAATGGTTAAAAGGCTGTAAAACCCTAAATCAATCATTTTTGCTTTGTTACTTAGTTCTTAATTTTAAACTTAGACCAATAGAATATTCTAGACAAAATATAAAATCAAATTTAGACCTTAGCTAAACAAGTTTTAAAATGTACTTGAAGACATTTAACTGTACTTCATAAATATAATTTGTTGGGTGAGTCTATTCATTACAAGCATGATAAAAGTCCTTACAAATGTGGGTTGAAAAATCAATAAAGATATTGTATCTTCTAGACTTAATGGGATTTCCTAACAAATACCATTATTACTTAGACCTTATACTTTCTTTGGCTGTCTTGATCATGTTAGTGACTTTGGTAAGAATTACTCTCAAAGATTTCTTTTTATTTGAGTGAAACTTTTACTTTATTAGAATCTAAATACCGATTCACTTGCCTGATGCCTGCAAGGTATCACAACTAAGAATCATCATCATCACAATCTGTAATTAATATCAGATTTTTATAGATTGAAATTTGAAAAAATATTTTCTTTTTTTTAAATCAACATAAGTGATGCCTTTGAAAATTTAAGAAAAACTTATATTGGATAGATTTAAAAATTAGTTCTATTGCTTGTAATAATATCCCCAGCAGTTTGAAAGACAACCTCATTCTGATTGTTTGCTTATGTGATCAGAAGCTTCTTGCTGATGCGGTGGTTGAGGTTTCAACTACCGTGGAATTTTCACAGGTTTTGATAGTCTCAATAATTTTGATAAGATGATTCTACTTTGACTAAGGGAAAGTCTACTTAGGATAGTAAATTATCACATGGACTTTGGAATTGTAATATGTAAGTTCAAATCCAACATGTTCCTATAAGTTTAGGTTCAATCCAATACTCCTAGGAAAGATATGAATCACCCTAATCCCTTTAGGTATTGATTAAAAAGAACAACCTGTGAAATTTAAAAACAGTCTGAAGACAAAAAAAGCAATGATTGATAGAAACCATCATTCTTAGCATTACATGATCATATAGGTTAATATGTCATAAAACAAATCAATCGATCTAGTCTCTCTGAATCTTTTGGATGAACTGTTTTTTTTATCTATATTGAAATATACACTACGTTTCTTTATTTGTCCTGATTTCTTAGAAGATGCCATATAAATAATATTGAATAGATAATTCAGTCTTTTATTCATATGTAAGAATGCAGGTAATAATGAATTTCTGAGTAATTTAAATGATACAATTATAGTCTGGTTATAAATTAGATTTAATTTATGTCTTCTTGAACAGATACAATATGTCTTCTTTTTGTGATTAGTTATGACTAAATTGAATTTATGGAGTTAATTTCAAATCTAAAACTTACTGGGGAAAAAATTAATTTGCCTAATCTAAACAGTTTCTGGCTGGTGAGGTGAAGCATTGGTAAAAGCTCGGATTATGAAATCATATTACGCGAGTTCAAATACCACTCAAAACCATTGCATCTACTTTTACCCGCCTCGGGCAGATGGAGCTTATTAACTCGGGACAGTAGCTTATCTAGGTGAAGGGCAACATTGATTTCAAAAGTCCGTAAAAGGTGTGCCGTTGGTTATTTTATTTTCAACACACACATATATAAAGAATTAAAATCACACATGTGCTCCTTAAAATTAAT
>JAUZSX010340672.1:0-10573 GCA_034780655.1 Idiosepius hallami
TTATAAATAAACCCCTTTTACACTTCCACTCGGTGTAACTTACTTGTCTTATTTCCTAAGTATTTAGGAATATAACAGATAGACACAAAAAAAATCTACTATTAATATAAAAGCGACCCTGTGTGTTTGTGTGTCTGTCTGAGGAATAGTCAATACCAGGGGTGGGAAAATAGCGGCCTGCAGGCCACATGCGGCCCGCCAATGAGCTTTTTGTGGCCCGCCTAGCCGTCATAAAAAATCCAAAGTAAAATGACTTTTGCTTCCCATTGCAACAAAAATACCTCGCATGTTCGTCTCGGTTTGTCTAATAACACATCTGTGTCGATGCGAATGCCCGAAGTGCATGCTCAGTCAGTGTAGATCCGTTTTAGCTTGCTTCCGGTAAAATCTATAAACGACTGATAAATTGTTTTTGCACCAAATATTTTCAAATTAATTCTGAACTTAAGACCATGAATCGTGCAAAAAAGTGCAAAATCGGCGATGAATGTTTTAAAAAATGCAGCCCTCCACTAACCTTGGCTCCCACATTTTGGCCCCCAGGCTAAAACAATTGCCCACCCCTGGTCTATACCAATCTGCTTTGCTATTATTTCAGTGTATTCAGACCTGTGGAATGAATTCCATTTGGTTTTGAGCCAGAAAAATAGCTGGTAAGGGGTCAAATGTGAAAAATTGAATCATCGCAGACCTATTGGATTCCTTTATTGTTATTTAAATTTAAAAACAGAAAGAGTTGTGTTAACCACCTGAGCATTAAAAACAGACCAGGTGGAAAAAATCTTCAATTTCTTTATAACTTTTTTACATATCAAATTTGGGTTTCAACTTTTACTTTAATTTCAGACGGAAGCTATTTTAAATTAATTATTAGAAATTTGGTAGTTCAATATTATGCACCATAGTAGAATGCTATAGAATGTTATCAGTGATGTTACAGCAAGGATCCTGGGAAAGTTTTGGGTATTGCAACATCAGAGTTTCCTTCCCATGCAGCCCTGATCAGTTCCTAGTCCACTCTTCATGAGTGCGCTTTTAGACACTGTTTAAATTGCAACTGGGTTCCACACATAATCTTCCTGGCTTCTCAGATTATCTGAATTCAAGTGGTGTGTGTTTTAGTATACAAATTTCAAATAGAAATTATGAGACTAAAAAGAACTTAAGATTACATAAGAGAGAGAAGATATAATTATAATAAACTTAAACATTCTTAATAATAATAATAATATTATAAGTAGAGTATTATCTCACTCATAGCATGAATTAATGCATAGATTCCAATTAGTGGCATATCAACAGTTTTTACTGCCCAGGGCAGTTGTAAGAATCCCCCCTGCCCGACCACATTAACGTTCAAAATTCCAAAAAGCTTCAAAAATATTTATTTTTATGAAACTACAATCAAGGATCTAACTGTATTTAACTTTAAAAATTACTTTTATTAGACTCCTAATATAGTTTAAAAAATCCGTTTAAAAACAGTATTGTTACACACATCAAACAAAAAAAATACTACAACTTTAAAAACTCATTTTGGTTTTTAAAATTTCAGATTTTTTGTTAACTTTTTACTATTTTTTTCTATTATCTATTTTCCCCCCCTCAAATGCTGCCCCTGGCATGTGCTGTCAAGAGCGGACCACGCCCTGTGCCACCCCCCCTTGCTACACTACTGAATTCAAATTTCCTTAAAGATTGCAATTTGTGATGAGATATTCTGATTTCAATATAAGAACTATTATTCCCTTTTAGCATTGAAGCATTTTATTAAAAACTTACGATGTGGACAAGTCGTTCTAAAAGAATTGGGAAATTGATGCATTCTACAAAAGCTTCTTGGATTTCTTTCTTGTCTTTTGCCATGGCAACTTCCTCTGGTGGGTAAAATAAAGCTATTAAAAGAAAAAGAAAATAAGTATAGATTATATAGTAATTAGAATTTTTATATGAAGTTCCTGTAACGAAATAACACACGGCCGACTTGGCCCAAAAATGCACATAAATAAATGACACCACAACGCCCGGTTGTATGATATTTACTTGGTGAGCACACCCAAGTTTGGCTCAAGGCCATTTTTACGTGCTCTTACCCGGGCTTTATATATTCGGTGTTACCCTTCACCTAGATGAACTGCTCTCCCGAGCTAATGAGCCCCATCTGCCCAAGGCTGCTAAAGTGAAAGAATAATGGTTTTGACTGGGATTTGAACTTCGCGTAACACGATCTCAGAGCCTGAGCTTCTACCAATGCTCCACCGTCGCTGCCTATGTTTCACAGTTTATGTATCATCAGTTGAGCTTTACGGATTTGCCATAATTGAAACCCAACTGAGTTTTCATTAATTTTTATCAGTCAAAGTTCTTTCCCATGAGCCATCCTTGAATCACTGTTGAAGATGGAATTTGTCTGAGATTTGTTTTATAAGTACAGGTTAACCAGACATGTGGATCTCGCCAATATTGGTGAGTGGTCTTCTGAATAAATGCTCTATTTTCTACGACCCTGGGCCAAATTTGGCTCTTTCACCAATAAATGTCCATAAAAGTGATTAAAGGACTGTCTTTGCTAACTGCTTCATTCAATCTATCTTTCCATACACCACCTACGCTAAGGCAAAGGCGAATGTGAATTAATAACAAGACAATTCTGTGAATTTATTATGGAACAATGCAAGAGAGTGCGAGAAAGTGTTATGCTAAATGTAGCTTTGACTGCAGGCTTATAGAACTTGTTGTGAATGTCTGGGTTTCCTCTCCATAGGATTTCCTTTCCTCATAGATGTCTAGGTCTTTTCTTGGCAGAAATTATTCCTTTTTTTTTTTTTTGCTGCTTGATAGGTGGAAGTCACTTTTTTCCCTCTCTTTCTTTTTTTTTCTCTCCTCCCTGACAGTGGTGCTAAAAACAAAAAAAAAAAGGAAAGATTTCTACTGTTGTGAAAAAGTATCATCTCTTTCAGGAAAAGTAACAGGTTGCTATGACAACAGATCTATATGTACTTGGGTTTAGAATAAAAGAGCTTGTGTGTTTCTGTCCCTATTAAGCAGCAACCATGGTACTCACTGGCTGACTATTGTTGAGTCATCTAAGTGAAATTTCATTTTGTCGTAATGTAATTATGAAACTTATCTGTACTTTTCTAAAACTTCCTGTTTGTGATATTGTCCAGAAACTGTTGGGGAAGGTGTTGGCTCGGATTCCTTCACCTTGCTTCAAATTAACCATTTGTCTCAGGGTTCTCAACTGGGGTCAATGGAATATTTCTGCAGTACACAGAATAAAACAAATTAGGGCTCCACAATGATATTTCAGTGGTCCATAAAGAAAACCAAATCATAATGGTATTTATTATTAAAAATTTAAATTCTACTATAATTTTGATTTTACACAAAAAAAGCTGAGCTCAAAATTCTACTGAATTTGAATTTATTTTCCTCATTTAAAAAATTTCTAAAAAAATGCATTGAAAGCAATAGAAAAAAATTATAGGAGCTGTTTTTCAATATGAGTCTTCTTATAATATTGTCTGTCTGGCCTTTACCCTCCCATACTAAATATAAAATTATTGTCTTATGGCCTATAGTTATGAAAAAATAATGAAAAAGGTATCCATGAGTAAGAAAAAAAAAGGTTGAGAACCTCCGATTTAGGTTATTGAATTAAAGGATCATTTCTTATAAACTAATACAATTTTTGCGATATTTTTGGTAAATGAAGAAGGATATTTTCATCTACTATTATGAGACTACATTTATAGCCATGAGTAATAGAAATTAGCTGGATGTTTATTACATAATATTAAAGCACAAAAATTAGGAAGTTAAAAATTGAATTTACATAGCTTTTCTTTTCCTTTTTTTTCTCTTCTAGTTTTCCTTTCTTTTTTTTTAAGGTAGACTCAGTCCTGCCATTTGTCTTATTCTCTTTCTAACAAACTAGTTTTTTTATTTAGAAATATTGAAGAAATCCTTATATAAAATCCACAACTTTCAAGCATCAGCAATTCTAATTGTCACTGCTATGCGAGATAACTTACCTATACATAACAAAAATCTTCAATTCTCCATTCCTATACTACTTATTTCTGCCATTTAATTTCTTTTGAAATAAATTAGTTCATGAACTCTTCTGTTCATTCAATCATCAACATTAGAATTCTTATCATGATGGCCTTTGTTATTTCATCATTATATAATACCCTTGAGAAAGTTATGAATTTTTAAATTTCCTCCAAAATTGGGAAGCCATTGTTATTTCAAACAATTTTGTTAAAGAAAAAAAAAAGATAGGTTTTGTCATAAATTAATTTTATCCGGATTAAATCACTGTCGAGGTTGATATGCTATTAAATACAACAAACAAACAAGTAATTACTTAAAATATTGTTTTAAATGAACAAAGTAAAATCATAAATCTATAAATGATTTTTTTGACTGATGGACAAACGTTTTTCTTCTTTTTTCTATCTTTATTAACTGCCTGATTGTTTTACAAGGAGCCAATAACAAAATTTTTATTTTATTTATAAACCTAATGAAACAACTGATAGATGTATTGTATAGACACAGCTATGTGATCCACTAAAAATTGTATTTACAATTTATATGGTAACATCTATCCAAAGAATGCCAGTGTTGTAAAACATCTAAAACTTTGTGCATATAACAAAAGATATGTGATGACAATGTGATTCAAATAACGTTCATAAATTTGTTACTTTTACTTTACCCTTTACCACCCCTTGTTTATATTTCCTGGGGTTTCCGAGATTATTACAATGGAGAAAGAATGTTTTATCTCGCTTAATAAAAGGACAAGAAGATGATGAAATATTTGAGCCCACAAGTGAGACACTGTATTAGATTGCAATTCATCTTGTAGCTGAAAACCTTGTGCTTCTCAGACTGGATTATTTATATCTATTGCAATTTAATAGGGACGCCACTATCTGTGAAACGTGTGAAGTCGTGGGAGTAAGGACAGTAGAGCAGCCAGTTGCCTTACTTACTTTCTTAGGAGAAAGTAGTGACTCTGAAAAACTACTGGTCAGTGTTGATAGGCCAGAGTGGGAGGTTTATTGGTTGTTCTTAATGACATGACAAGTGGCAAAAGTGGTCTTCAATTATGGCTATAGTCTATTAAAAGGGTTAGGACAAAACATTGCATCTTGCTTGGTAAAGAGTAAGGGAGAAAAAAAATGGGAGAGTTAGAAAAGATAAAAATAGAAAGAGAGGAAGTGATAGAGAGTTGGGCCCTAATATGTAGGAGTCAGATAACAATCTGAAATATGTTCCTCCATCATGAATTTTGTATTATTCTCATTTTTGTTTCTTTCATTCTCCAACTGTGCTTTGTATCTGGTCTTGGCTTAATGTTATTTTTGTTCTCTCTTCTTCTTGAAGTGGCTTTGAATGTATGTGGAAAAAAAGAAGAAAAAAAAAAAATAGTCATATTTCTCAATTTGCAAGAGAAGATTTATGGCTACTTGATATCTTTTAATGGTTCCTGGTCATATCTTTCTTCTAAATAAATTGTTAAAACACAATTTTTATTAAAATGGCTCCTAAAATCTATAATTTTCCTTGCGGTTTTTATTTTAACTGATTTATCTGTCCACGTTTCAAAGATGAAGCGCCATCAAATTTGTATTTCAGACAAAAGCCTTCATTTTAGATTTTCTATGTAGCAATAATTCAGAGACAAAGTATTATTATGATTTACACTACATATTTCCTATTGTTGTTCAATTGGATGTCCAAAAAGTTACTTTGCGCTATCGGTATATAGAAATTTAAGTAAATTAATAAACTATAGATTTTGTTATAAAACATAGAAAATAAAAGTTTTAGCTTGAGAGTTGACTTATAGTATTACAGTGAAGTCCATTAATAATTTTGAAAACATAAGTTTTACCCTATTTATCCACCATATTTACTTTTAGATTTTGAAAAAATAGGAATCAGCACATTCCACTATCAAAACCCTTAATAAAAAAAATATTATCTACCCCAATTTGCTATTATGAAAATCAAAGAATAGGAAGCCGACCCTATTAAAGAGAAGAAATAGAGGTGAAATCTAATAGAAGTGAAAAAAAAAAAGAATAGATGAAATTAGCCATTTGAGGAAAAGTGGTGAGTTTAACAACTATAAAGATGAGGATAACAGTCTGAAAAAAATGGATATACAAAGATATAAAAAATCTTTTAAAAAAATTGAATTAAAGGTTTTAATGTAGAGTGAAGAATAGTTTAGCTTTAAATTTAAGTAATAAGGCCAAAAGTTAAATATTTTACTGTATTCGTTGTTTATTTAGATAATTCTTGAGCTACAGGGTCATGTTACTTGCTACTGCAATAAATGTCTTATCCATTTTTCAATAAAACGTTATCTTTACTAAAATCCCTAAAAAATGTTGAAACATCTATTCATTATATTTTCAGGCTAGAAAATTGTATTTGCCTAACCTAGATGGATTTTAGGGTCTTTTCCTTTCATTATGACAGATGAGCCCTGGCGAAAGTACCCCTCTTGTCTACTGATATTTTTTTTCACCTTTGTGCAAGATTAGGTTGCCCCAAAAGCTTCTACATGTACCCCACAGTTTTAAGGGTACATAAATATGGCCTCCTCGGCTTCTATCTGTCATCATCCATTCAAGACATTTATTCATCTTTGATAGGGATCTGACGGTGTTGTGTGTGCAAGGAAAATTTTTATTTTTCGTGATGGAAACTACAGCCACTCTGTTACATTTGAAATTAATTTATTTCAATATTTCAAAAAGTTATTAGCAACCCAGTAAAGAGTAACTGAAAAAATTTAATAGCTAAATTAAGGTGTGAAATAGATAGTTTGGTAGGTATTGTTTTAATTGTTTTATTATAATATATTTTGCATTTTTTATATTTTTTAAACTTTATTTCATCTTTTTACAATATTATTTACATAGCTTCAAATAGTCACTATGGTACAATATTTATTTTGACTTACTACTTAAAGAATTTTTTCTAAACATTTTAATGAATTAAAAATGTGTTGTTTTTTTTTTTAAATTCTGCTCCTGGACTTGTCTGAATAAAATATGTTTATCATATCCATGTATTGAGTTTTCTGAGTATTTTTTTAAATCTTTATTGTTTACGTCATACTTTTTAAAAAAAAAACATTTTGGAAGTTTTATAACATGAAAGTTTCTGGGGTTGTTTTCATTCACTTGAAGAAGACAGAGATTATTATAAGATGAGGACAACAGTAAAAAAAAACTTGAAATACAAATCATCTAGTTCATATGAAGGATTCTGAAAAAAACAATTTTTTGATCCATTTTGTAAGAAACAAGTTGAACTCAGACTTTCAAAAATATTTCATGAATTCTGTGAGTGGATGTCTTCAAAGCAGTTCATCGGCAAATCACCAATCTTAGACATTTGGCAGGTCCACCCTCCCCCTTGAAATCTGATTGATTTTTCAGATCTCTGGCCTTTATCTCTGTTTCTTGCTTCTAAAAGATTTTGGGCCAATGTTTTGCCCTTTGTTTCTGTGTAGAACAAAAAAACCTCAATGCCAAAATATAAGTCAATAAATGCAGCATTGTGAAATAAACACTGTTTTACAACCAAAACGAGAATAATTCTGAGTAGCATCAGTCTTAGAATTCTGACCAAATGAAATTGTTTTTTTCAGAATCTTTAATATCAGCAAGATGATACAGCGATGGTGGAGCATTGGTAAAAGCTCTGTAATCATATTACATGAGTTCAAATCCCAGTCAAACCATTACATTCACTTCAGCTGCTTTGGGCAGATGGGGGTTGTAAACTCAGGAGAGCAACTCATCTAGGTGAAGGTTGAATTTAAAAAGCTCAGATATATAGAGCACATAAAAATGGCCTTTTGCCAAACTTGGTTTGATGCTCTACCAAGTAAATATATCAACCTTTTTACTTGGTATATATAAACTTTTTTTACAAGTTGTAGTTCTGGTTGCATAACTGCTTTTATTTCAACATTTTTTTTTTAAAAAGGTGATATTTGTATAGTAAAAGTATTTTTTGGCAATAAATGACCAGAAAGATTAATACATTAAAGTTGTTAGTATTTGGTGCTAAAACCTGTGTATAGATAGCAACATGAAATTGAAGTTGTTAGTATTTGGTGCTAAAACCTGTGAATAGATAGCAACATGAAATTGAAGTTGTTAGTATTTGGTGCTAAAACCTGTGAATAGATAGCAACATGAAATTTGAAGAGTGTTTGTATCTGAATAAATATGTCAGCAACAGGAAAAGTCATTGTCTGGAACATATTTTCATTATTGGAATTTTGGTCTGGGGAATCACATCCCCTGTAGCACATCACTGGCACCCTTATAAGCAGAACTGAAGAACTGTGAGCATGCGGTCCCAAAAGTTTGAACAATAGCATTGATTAACTCATAGATATGTCGTTCAAAAAATTTTTTTGTCTCTTCTTTGTGTTTCTCTGGAGTCCTACTGTATATCTTGGCATCTTCTACCCAAAAATATATATTCTTATTTATTAGTTTCTACAACATTACGTATGAATATCTATATCTATTTATATATGTATATATTTTTTTCTTTAAACTGTATTTTATTTTTGTTGGTTTGCATTAATATAATTGTGAATATGTCCAAATATTTATATTTCTATGCATATGCTTGAATAAGTGTGACTTGGATGTCACTCTGCTTGCATGACTGTCTACATTTGTATAAATCTCAGTTTATATATTATTTTGTTTTTTAATTCATAAAATTGCATTATCTCACATTATATGATCAAACATATTTCATCCTGATTATATATATATATATATATATATATATTTGTGTGTGTGTGTGTGTGTGTGTCTAAAACATAAGTTATTACTCTGTCAGCCATCAATTCACTTTTTACCATATTCGTTCTTTGATTTGAAATTAGTTCACTCTGATAAGGAGCTCTTTTCTTTTCTGGTGCAACAAGATTGAAATCACTACTTTTTGGCTGGATTCACTCAGGATATTTTTCAGTGAACACTTTAATTAGCTTGTTCCTTTTATGTTACAGAGTTACCTTGAATAGAAAAAAATGAAGAGGTATTGTCAGAGCTGTGCTTAGCACCCCCGCAGACCTAGGGGGCCACACATTGTTTTATTCAAAAACTGTGCATGTACAAAAAGAGTGTTTATCAAAAAATGATTGTCCTTGGCATTAAATGACCAAAAAAGGTTGATATGTGGTAAAACAAACCCACCCAAAGAAAACATAAATAATGCAAATACTATCAAAACAATGTCTGATTTTGATATTTTCAAGATCAATGACATAATATATCTCTTAAAAAGGACCGGAGAGAGCAATTGAGATGAAGGAGTAGATAATTGCTTGGACTTAAAGATCATTTTTACAGGTTGAATCTGTGAAAAACTTATATACTCACTTTTGAAAGCACTGGGTTGATGAGGCTTTGTCTCATATGGTCAATGTCTGATATAGAGAGATAAAACCTTCAAGGGATAAATGAATAAGTTCAATCTTCATAAGAATGCAATTTGCAATCCCTTCTCATCCATTTATTCAGAATAAAAAAATAGGAGGCATTACTTTTAGAACAACTCATATATTTCTATTTTCTATGTTATCCTTAATATTCTTTTATTTCATTTTCAGAAAATAAAAAATGTTACTTTTTTTATCAGATTCATCATAGATTTCTAGTTTTAGGTAGTTATGTCAAGAAATTTTATCCAGATCAGATCCAGATTCATGATTTTACAGCAGTTTGTATGTTAACATAAGAAATTCAAATTATTATTGAATTACTACAAATATGACATTTTGTCAATTGATCTGTTAAAAATATCTGGTAAAATACAAACATCTTTTAGTAGATAATCAATTTTATTAGTGTAACCTAATAAACTTTGGTAGCGTGTGTGCTTTCTGAACACTGTTTTCTTTATTTTGTTTTTATGCATTCTTTTTATTTAACTTTGTTTAATGTTTCATTGATTCATTTCCTACTGCATACTTTGATAAAAAATTTAATGCTGAAAAGTTAAATAAAGCATTTTCTTTGAAATATTCCCCATGAAAATTTGATAGAATTGTGTTATCTATCATCAAATAAAATTAACTGAATAAATATAAATTACCTTCCTAAGATTTCTTTCCAAAGTCAAGAAACTTTCTCATTAACCTAATATAAAAAGTTAAAGCTATCACTTTCATTATTGACTATCCCTCTTCTCTCTATCTGATCTTATTACCAGTTACCTTACAGTGGAATCTGACGAATATAACCCTTGTTGTTAACTATAAACTACTGTTTTTTAAAGCTAGATTAATGACTCCTAATAAGTGAACACTTTTAGAATGTAACCAAGACAAATTAAACAAATACTCTTGTTTTATTTCAATTGGATCTAAGTCAGAAACACGTCCTTATGGTTTTGTTGATACAGTTTTGTATAAGTGAAATTCAATATAAGTTCTGGTAAGATCCAAAATATTAGGTTGAAGAATTAATCCATGGTAACAAGAATTAAATTAGTCCATAAGTAA
>JAUZSX010340682.1:0-10573 GCA_034780655.1 Idiosepius hallami
ATAAAGCCCGGGTAAGAGCACGTAAAAATGGCCTTGTGCCAAACTTGGGTGTGCTCACCAAGTAAATATCATATATGTGTGTGTGTGTGTGTGTGTGTGTGTGTGTGTAAATTATGAAACACTTTGTAACTAAGTGACGAATGAGTTTAATTACGTTAATGACTAACCAAAGTGCTCAATGCTGTTGTAGAGCTTTGTTTATTTATTGGGTTTGATGGTTCTCGACCTAGGTTTCATCAGTTCGGATCATCAGGAGAACATTGTCTAAAACAATGTTTTAAACAATGTTCCCCTGGTGATCCGAAATCGTGAAACCTAGGTTGAGAACCATCGAACCCAATAAATAAATATGTATATATATGTATATATATATATATATTTTTTTTTATTTTTGCTATTGATCTATGGTGTATTTCATGGTAAATTTAGAAGGAGCCAGTGGTGTATGGAAAATTTTCCTGGATACATTCTGAAACGCAGTTGTATAATAATTTTAACAGTTGAAAATTTAGATAGAAAGTGATAAATGCACCTGCAGCTACCATACGGCCCCTTGACAGAAGAGGGCCTGGTTCCAATAGCATGAAGAACCACCGCGACTGGAGGCCATCCTATGTTGCAAAATTGACCGCCTTCATTGCCGTTGTGTCATTGGTGTCATCATCCGCCTTTGAGGTCTTTTTAGATTGCGCTCCACCTTAACCTTACCACCATGGGTGGCCCTACCAGGAGCCTTAGCTCCGGACAGCATCATTCTTTGGTTTATCGGAACACACAAGGTTCCTCACCACAAGAAGTTGGCGATCCAGGGTGGATATTGAAAAAAGATGATGATGACGATAATAATAATTTCACTGATCCCTTCCTTATATTTACCGCTTTCACTTTCCGTTTCCTCCGGCAGATGAGGCTCGTTTACTTATTTGAGAAGCTCAACCAAGTGTTATCCTAACACTGGTTTCAAGAAACCCAGTTAGAGGAGACCAGTCATGATGAACTCTTCCAGTCACTATATACGTGATCTCTCTCGTCACCCAGAGAGAAAGAAAGAGAAGGGGGATTTCAGCATAGCTGCCAGGAGCCGCTATGCTGCCAGGCCGTAGGCAACTATTTATGTAACTTTTGTTAACTCTTAATACTGTCGTCTTGTTTCTTATATTTAATAACTTCACTGTCTACAATATCACACTCAACCACAACTGGCGACACGAGGATGAGATTCGAACTCACAAGTACAACAATATTGTATTCCCTCCATCTTAAGGCCATCGTGGATTCCCACCATACACACACGCACAATCAACACTAAACGGAAGTTGGCCGCCTGTCATAGCGCTGTGATGGGAGATCTCACATTTGGCGCCTTTTTTTTTCTTCTTCGACTCTCATCTTGGTTTCCCAAGGCAGGACGCCTTATGCCTTATTTTCTTTTCTCTTACGAACTTTCTAACGCATGCAAGTAAGTTTCCGAAACCAACTTTTCTCAACACGAACATTTTCCCTCTGAAAATACACTCACACAACAACATTTAACAACACACACTTTTCGGACACACTTCTCGAACATTTCCTCATAACGAACATTCTTCCTTCCGACAACAACAACAAAACCCTCCAAAAACACTTCCTAATTTTCTATTGTTATTTCTGTTAATAAAAGTTCATTTTTGTTCTTATCCCCGCAGTTACTCGGTTTATTTCGCCTTTTAATTATTTCCATTTTATTATCTCATATTATAATTTTCTCTCGCCTTCTGATAATGGAGTATATTCATCTCATGGCGTTTTCGCCGCGTGTGGGCGGTAAAGGGCCCTTAAATAATTATCGTCCCCACGCGGCCGCAACAAGGACATCCCTCTTATTGAGTTATCTCACTGGATGAAAGATCTGGATTCTGGTTCCCAATCAATATTTAAAACTTGTAAACATTTTTTTAAATGTATTTATCAAGCTATGTTTTTATTTGCCAACAACAAAAATACGATAAAAAAATATTTCAAGAAATTGAAAAATTGACGCTATTGAATTAGATATTGTAGAATTATTATCTCCAGAACATGAAATAGTACATTCTATGTTGTTCTATTGATGATCTCCAATTTTTTTTTACTGTTTTTTGTTGATGTTATTTTTTTCTTTGGAAATATTGTTTTTATGATTTGTTCATTTATTTATTTGTTTTTGATTATATTTAAGAATTGTTTGTTTTATTTTCTTTTGGCTACGTTTTGTTTCTTTGTTGTTGTTTTTCCGTTTCTCTCTATTTTTTTTATGTAGATTCAACTAAAACCGATGTTCGTTCCCAAGTATGTAGTAATATTTTACTAATGGACACCATGAGAATTTTTAAAATGCTAAGAAAACAAATACGAAGGTTAGAGAGCGACTAACATCATTACAAACTTGTTTCTCAAGTCCCAATCGAAAGTTGCGGATGATTCTTTCAGAACACTTTTTAAAGGAGGCAATTTTTATGCATCATGTCCATTCCACTAGAGAAAATCTTTATAATCATGGACACCCACTTCTGCTAAGTATGACTATACACTTGAAAGAAGAAAATAGTTGTGTATTGTAGTAAACTGAACCATGAACAATAGATCAATTCGAATGAATCCATTATTTTATATTTCGTACTGCTTCTCACTTTCACCCTTTTGTTACCACAGTCGGTTATTGTGTTCTAAAGAACTCGAGTAGACCGAAGTAAATATGTGTCAGTGTGTCTGATTTGAAGAAAATGGAAACATGTTTCACAAGACCTGAGTAATGATTTCACTCTCTCTTTGCCCACTCCCTATTTATCTCTCTTATGCGCCCTCTTAAATCTTGCTACGATAGCTACTATACGTTTTATTCTAGCGTCGAATGACATTACAAAAATAAAAATACAACAATAAAATATTTATAGATTTTCATATTTTGAGCTTTTAAATATTACTCTATTTTATTATACAATATTATATTAATACAGTCAGTAAAAATCACCCGGGGCGGTCTGCTTATATGTCATCCCCACTGATCCTAACATTACTGTAGCTAAATTTTCTTACTGCTCTACTGACCGGTATGTTACTGGTTACATGTATTATCCAAGACAAAATCAAATACAAAAAAAAAAAAAGAAACAAAACTCAGAAGAGCTCTTGGTTACAACATGTCGAATTCAGAAAAAAAAGTATAGAACTATATTTTTCTTCAGACTAAAGCCATCATGGCAAGCTGTATTTACATAATGTATGATAAATGAATCCGATTTCACACTATTTTTCGTTGCTCCCTTAAAAAATTGTAGAGGTGACATTGTGTCACCCCTCTTTTGGTGTCACTCAGGGCAGATTGCCCTATACCACAGACTACAGTGATAAAACCAGCAAAATTTGATTTTAAAAAGTTAACTTCCTCTTTTATGTATATATTTTTTGCAACATTTTAAGGAAAAGATCGAATGTCAACTTCCACACTACATAGATTTTAATCCACAGTTAAAATGGAATTTCTAAATCTATTATAGCTTTGAATAAAACTTGAAAGTAAAGAAGGAAAATAAAAAGAAAATAAAAATCTTTCAGATTAGGTGAAATAAAAAAATATTCACATTTTTTTAAAATACGATCTAAAAATATTTGTTTGTGTCGTGTTTTTGTTTAGTTGCAGTTGTATTTTTAAAATAAAAATCTTATTAATTAAATTTTAATCAATTGTAAGTCTTTTTTATATTTTTGATCTGTGTTTTTGTGTCTTGTTCGTTTATACTTAAGATTCAACGTTTTCTTTGTATCGACCTTCTTTAGGTATGATTCAAATTCAGAAAACTCAGATGTTTCCTCGAAATTGCGATGAAAATGATAAGGACAATAAGTAAATAAATAATATTTTATATTATTTATTTACTTATTGTCCTTAATAATAATATATTATTTATTTACTTAATAATAAATAAAAATAAATGATGATAATAATGAAAAGGGAAATAAATAAAAAAGGATAATGTAAATACTAATGTTAGTATTAATCAAAAAGTATAGTGTATCTTTTTTAAAAACAAATTTATCAAAATGAAAGAATATATTATAAAATCCTAAGCTTTGTTTAATGGTTTGGGAATTTAGAATAATACAAGCTTTTAATATTTTTCTAATTATGTTATTAGTTTCTAATATTTTCAAAATTTTATTATCATTTTCACTCCACTGTGAAATCGACGGAAGGTGATGGGGAGGTGAAAATCCAATATATTATTGCGCAATACAATCTTTGACTGAAGTAGTACGGAACCTGCTGACTTGTCAATATGACTTCTCTAAACCTACTGGTTGCTGGGTGTGCTAGCGCATAGTGATTGGTGTGAGATCTAATAATAATAATAATAATAATAATAATAATAATAATAATGATAATAATAATGATAATAATAATAATAATAATAGTTTATTTATGATATCGAATCATTTCTTACAGTTCGATTTCTAAAAGATTTCAAGCGTTCAGCCATAAATGCCAGAGTTATCCTAAGCATTTACAAATCAAACAAACTCAATGATTAATAGTCGTTAGAGAATCATGTATTAGAGATGATTGCAGGTGTTGAAGAACGGCGAGGGGCAAAGATGAGACTAACATGTCAATCTCTTGCTAAGAATCATGTCTTTGTAAAAGGAATCCATTACAGATTTCTTGACTATTAAGAATATTCTAGATTAACCAATTATTCAAGATACACACCGGATAGACTTATTTCTAATAAGTTAAATTCTCTGCGCGGATTAATGTTTTCGTTTTTTTTTCTTGATTTAAGACACCGAAGTTAAGCAACGTACAGCCTGTTCAGTACTAAGATGGGTGACCAATTAGGAATATCAGGTACAGGTTGGAGGTTATCAACCAGATTCTGTAAAAGAGAGAAAAGTTACAGAAACAGCAACGACGGCAGATGTTGTCCTTGCAACCCAATGTTCCCTAAAGGAATCAAAAGGCCCAGACTAATTAAACCAAAAGAATTAAAAAAAAAAAAAAATGGAGGTCATTCAATAGAAAAAGTTTTGAGAAAAAAAATTAATAAAATTGAATTGAAATTGAATAAAAAAATTAAAAATAATAAAAAGAAGAGAAAACAACAAAATATTAAAATAAAACAATAAAATATAAACAGACAAACAAACAAACATAGTAAACTATGAAAAAACAAAAAAAACAGAAATCAAGTATGAAATATGAATATTTTCTCTTATGAATTACTAAGGACAAATCTGATTTATTTTAATGAAAATGTTCTACATGCGTACCTATTAGAAATATAAATGTGTAACATGCGGAGACTATGACGGGATCTTGTTCCGATTATAGCTCGAACCGGACCGGGGTGCATAATAAATGATAAGAAGCCTATAAATGGATAATGTTTGATTCTAACAGGCTTTCTTCCACAACAAAGTCCACTTCTTGAATTCGGGGGCGTCCTCTTTCTTTTTCTGGCTGTAGGGGGCGGGATTTCTCAGTGCACTCCCGAGTGGGTCTTCTTACCTTGTTATGTCCATTTACACTCTTGGTTCCCGGTTCGTTGCCTTTACCAGCTGGGTTGCCTGTCGTTTACCTCAAGATTTTTTTTCCATTTTTCCTTGAGTCTGAAATACCCATCTCTTCGAAAAGACAGAGGCGGGAAATTTTAGATAATCAACTTGCAATGACTTGCAAGTACACTGCACCCAAGTGGCTTTCTGCTGATGTGGCACTTTCACTCTTATACTTTTTATAACCTTATTTTCGGGACTCACACGATCACTCCCGAATGCTTATGAAAACCCAACATTCACCCATTCTCCACCCCCATAATGTTACAGATGTATCGAAAGATCGATCGAACGAAGGTCCATTTTGTGTCAATTTCTAGAATAAGAATAGATAAATATCCATAGATTTATTCTTATTTTGATAGACAAATCATTTCTCAATTTCTCTAAATATCTAAATGAAACTTAATATTGAGTTAGTTGGAAACCTGATTACAGCGTTTCTTTTTCTTTATTTTATCTGAATGTTTTTATTTTATGATAATTCAGACCATTTTTTTATTCCATATCTATTGTAATCAAATACGAATCTATCTGTTAAAGTATTAACTATTTTGAATTTAGTTAAAAGTCTTTTCATATATTACCACTGTTTTTGAATTTCTTTTAATTCTTATATTCATTTGATGCGCAATTTTAATCTAATCATTATTTATAAAAACTTTTAATTTACTGTTATTAGTTAAAACAAATCTCATATGTCTACACATTTGTTTAATTTATCTCCAATCATTTCAGAAGCATTCGTCCTGCAAGTACAACCTTATCGAAAATAGTTACTATATAATTAATCGATATTTGCTCCTCCCCCTATAAATAATCGTGTCCTTACCCTAATGTTTTAATGTTTTCACTAAAATCACCAGGAAACTTGAATGGGTCTTAAGCAAAGTAAGCCAATAACAATTTTCTCTCTATGGGTACGGAAATATCATCGCATTCTACAAAATAGTTAAGTGATCTTTATTGTCTCACCATACTTGTATTTTTTTTGTAGATCCAATCGATTTTTCTAAAAATAATTTCATATTTTCTGGTAAATTCCACGTGGTTGTTGAAGACACGTTTTCTGACCTTTCAGAGATGTTGGAGTTATGTTTAATAGTGGAAAATTAAAAAGAAATTATGTTGAGGGTAATTAATTAACATGATTGCATTCACGGTTAAGAGAATGTTGTGGGGTGAAATACACCTCAAGATGAACTCTTACAGTCACTATATATGTGATCTCTCTCGTCACCCAGAGAGAGAGAGAAAGATAGAGAAAGAGAGAGAGGGAGAGAGAGAATGAGAGAGAGAGAGAGAGAGAGAGAGAGAGGGAGGGAGGGGGATTTCAGCTAGCTGCCAGGAGCCACTATGCTGCCAGGCCGTATGCTACTACTTATGTAATTTGTTTTAATACATTTGTTAACTCTTAATACTGTCGTCTTGTTTCTCATATCTACACTATACAACACCACACTCGACCACAACAAGTGACGACCACAACAACTGGTGACACGAGGATGAGATTCGAAGATACAAGTACAACAGAGAATATAAACGTAATAGTGTTAATGCTTAAGTTTGAAGAAAATATAAACATAAGGTTATTCAGAAAATAAGAGATAAAATGGATGGAGAAAAATGATTTTAAAATATGTTGACAATGTGCAAAATTATTATAATTGTTTTTTCCCAATCTTTTATGTTTCTAGTGTTTGTTTGGTTCTATTACTATTATATTCGTATCATATATTTTGATCAGACGTATTCATATATTTACGATCCAAACCATTGGGCGGGTTTCTTTCTCGACTATCCAATCTTGGCTTTTCCTTTTTCGCTTCTTCAATTTTCTTTCCTATTTTATCCAACCAACTCTATACCAATCCCGTTTTTGCTATCTGTATACAGAAATGTGTGATTCGATCAGAAAGAGACGATTTGTCTTCCTCGTCTTAAACTATATTTGGCGATTTTGTGAGATTCAATGAGAATTTTGCCTCGAAAAAACATGACCGCAAAGAAAAAAGAAGATATTGGATGAGGTGAAATTTGCACGGGGTTACATAGAAGACTGAGAGTTGAATGTTATATCTTTCTACCAACATGATGAATTGGAATATCGATTGGCTTAATCCAGCCAGAGACACACTTATAGAAAGATAAAAATAGCAGATACAGTACGAGATAGAGAGAAAACAACGAGAGAACGATCAAAGACAGATAATCACAAATATAGAAAAAGGAAGAGAGAGAGATAGAGAGAGAGAGAGAGAGAGAGAGAGAGAAAGAGAGAAAGAGAGAGAGAGAGGGTGGTCTTTTTTATCTCCAATTTCTTTCAAAGGCCCTATATCAAAGCAAAATGTTATCAAATCCTCAAATCAACAAGTGACTTCAAGGTATTTAAATTTTTTTCCTCCCCCCCCACTTTTAGTTTTGACATTCAATACAATTTTTTCAGAAAGGAAAAAAATAAAAAAAAAAATCAAACTAGAAAAACACTTGGTTTATGTTCAATTATATTATTTTTATTTTTACCTTTATTTTGGATAAAAAAAGTAACCTAACTATATAAAAAAAAAAGAAAATTAAAAATTAAACAAAAGAAAAATTAACAAAAAAAAATTATATTTAAAAGGTAAATTTGGTTTTATTCAACTAAAATTCTTGTTTTGATAATGAGAGCCTGGCTGTAATTAGGATCCCTACAGACCCTGCAAGTGTGTGGGGGCCCCAAGCTTCCTAAGGGCCTGCTTAGCATATTTGGGCAAATTGGATATCACCAACACAATAATTGACATAATAATCATTGATTGCAATTATCATTGTCAAAGTAAATAAAAAGAATTAAATTTGTAGCCAGGACCATGCCTAGGACTTCAGCAGACCCCGCAATTGCATGAAGCCTGTAAGTTCCCTAGGGGCTGCCAGGCTATTTGGCTCCTGGGTCTTTTGTAATGCAAAAATTACCAAAATGATTAATTATTAGGATTAATTAGAAAATCCTTATCACACTTGGATGTTGAAATATATATCTATCAATCCATCTCTCAGTCTGTCTGTCTCACTCATATAAATAGTAATGATCCACGTAGACTTTTTTGATAGATGTAGGGCGTAAGTTCTCTGGTCGAATGAAATGCAATGAGAGGAACAGTAGTAAAATAAAAAGATGAAAAATAGAGAAAAAAAATGCAAAAAATAAAAGTAGAAAGAATAACAGAAATACAGCCTTTTGGATAAGAAATATAATTTAAAAAAATAAATTGTTTGTTTTAAAAATAAATACATTATTATATATATTATATATATTTGTATATTTTTAAATTTATTTTTTCAATTATATTTCTTATCCAAAAGGCAGAGACGGTGGAGCATTGGTAAAAGCTCGGGCTCTGGAATCGTATTACGCGAGTTCAAATCCCAGTCAAACCATTACTTTCACTTCAGTACACTCGGGCAGACGGGGGTCGTTTACTCGGGAAAGCATCTCATCTAGGTTATGAGTAATACCGCATGTAAAAAGGCCATGTAAGAGCACGTAAAAATGGCCTTGTGCCAAACTTGGGTTAGTGCTCACCCAATAAATATAACACACAACAGAAGAAGAAGCAAAGAAAGCAAGAAAATAAGATCTCAGTAGAGGAAAAACAACCCAGTTTGCCCTATACCATGGGTAGACAACCTTTTGCTAACTACAGGGTAGGCCAAAAGTAGCTTCGGGTTTTTAATATGCTGTCAATTTGCTAAATATATTTATTATTAAAAGATGTTATTTTTGATAAATAGTTTTTATTTTGTTCCTTTGTTAAAGTTACCCAAATAAAATTCCTGACTTTTGTTTATAGTGTGTTGAAATTTCATAATTATAACAACAACAATAAAAAAGATCTTAAAGGTTAAAAAAAGATCTTAAAAGTTAAAAGCCCGATGTGACTTTAGCAAATTGACAGCATTTTAAAAACACGAAGCGACTTTTGGCCCAGACTCTATGTTCCGACTTTAGTTGTGAAATTATTCATGGTGTCAAGAACATATATTTCTATTAAGGGTAGACAGTCATTTGCTAAATCTGTGTATCATTAAAGGTTTAAAATTATTCACACGGACAAGAAACATTGTTATATTAGTCTAGGACAGCGAAGGTGGATTATTAGAAAAAGCTTAATATCTGAAATCGTATGATACGAATTCAAATCTCAGTCAAAACCGTTAAAATCAACTGTAGCTGCATAGGGTAGATGGGGCTTGTTAACTTGCGAGAGCAACTCATCAAAGTGAAGGGCAACGATGAATGAAAATATCTCAGAATTCTAGTGCATGTAACAATGCCTTTGAGCCAGTTTGGTTTGTTCTCGAGCAAGTAAATATAACATTTTTTACAAGTATAACTTCATATATGTATTCAGATATATAATTTATTTTTATAGATTTATCAATAGGGATATTAAATAAAATTCCAAACTAAATTTTAAAAAAAATTGAGAAGAAAGAAAAGAGAAAAATAAAGAAGAAAAAGAAGAAGAAAAATTTAAAAAAATGAAAGAGAAGGAAAATGAAGAAAAATGATCAAGAAGAATAATAGATATTGAAATAATAATATTAATAATAATAATAATAATAATAAGAAGAAGAAGAAGAAGAAGAAGAAGAACAAGAAGAACAAGAAGAACAAGAAGAACAAGAAGAAGAACAAGAAGGAGAACAAGAACAAGAAAAATTGGGTATCAAAAAAAATGAATTCTTTAATTCCCGATAACAACAAGAACGTTCTCGAGATCGATCACCTGAGCAAGACCTAAGGGTTAATCGGCCGAAACGTAGTGAATATAGCAATGATAAGGATGAGTACAACAGTCCAAATAATAGTTGTAAAAATATTCAAGCCTCATCCCAACGATTGTGAATATAGAAATGGTAAGGATGATGACAACAGTTCAAATAATAGTTGTACAAATCTTCAAGCCTTATCCCAAGGATTGTGAATATAGCAATGATAAGGATGAGGACAACAGTC
>JAUZSX010340692.1:0-23630 GCA_034780655.1 Idiosepius hallami
TTTGTTATTACAAAACATTTCTTCATTTATCTAAATTCTTATAGATGTTTCTTCATAATTAGTTTTAGAAATTAGCCAAAATGTCCCCAATATATAAAAATATAATCATAATTCTTGACTAGATGGATCCACCCTTATTTTAAGCCAATTGGTGCACTGCACCGGATACGTCACCATGATAACAACGGGTGGTCATCTCATAATAGAAAAGCACAAACGAATTTTATTTCATTTAATCTTAATGAAAAAGAAAAGAATTATGACGCTGATGGTAATGAAAATGTTGATTATGATTATAGTTATAACAGCGTGAAATATGACAAGGTGGCGAGGAGATATTGATGATAATCATTTTGATAATGATTTTAATTTGTTTATTTATTTATTTATTTTTGTTAAGTTTAACAGCAAACCAAATTTTAGGTCGTTTAATGCTGAGAACAATAATTTTTAGACGCGTTCATTTTGTCCACATCTAGTTATTTTAAACAGTGCTAAATATTTGACCAATAGATGGAGATGATATGAAGATTTAAACCTTGTCCAATGGTATTAGTCCAAATATGAACACAAACGGAAGGACAAAGATTTGAACTCTCGTATTACGATTCCGGAATCCGACTGTTATCCACTGTCCAAGGTGGGCAAGCCCCAGGGCCGTGCTTAGGGCCCCCGCTGACCCCGCAATTGCAGGGTGGCTGTAAGCTCCCTAGGGGCCGCAAGGCTACTTGGCTTCATAAATTGTATAAATAGTTACCAAAATAATTCATTGTTAGGATTAATTAGAAAATCATTATCAAACTTAAAATATACATCTATCAATCCATCTTTTTTTCTGCCTGTCTCTCTCGATATATTTATTTATATATGTATGTATTTATAGCTATAAAAGCCGGGCAATACTTTTATACAACACACACACACATATATATATATGAAATTTTGCAATCTGTCGACGGACCCGTTTCGGAATTTATTCTTCATCAGGACAGCTCTGCAAACCAGCCTTCCTCTAGCGAGGATCGAAACCGCACCGTCGAGAACGGTAGTGCAAGCCTCTATCCCTGTGCTATCTAGCCGGGTGAAGATTTATATACAAACTTGTCTGTGTTAAAGTGCTCAAGCTTTCAGGGGAAAGGAAGCGAGCTTTGTGCGATGCTAGGTATAAACAGACAAACGAATGTAAACAAACCTTCGAAAGTGCTCCATCTACATATATATGTATATGGAGAGCTGTATAAAATTTTGCAATCTGTCAACGGAAAAATACTCATCCCAAAAAGTTGAGAAATTTTTAGGGGCAATTGTGAAAGGTAATAAAACTCCAGGTGTTTTGCGCGATGCTAGGTATAAACAGACAAACGAATGTAAACAAACCTTCGAAAGTGCTCTATCCACATATATACGTATATGGAGAGCTGTATAAAATTTTGCAATCTGTCGAAGGAAAAATACTCATCCCAAAAAGTTGAGAAATTTTTAGGGGCAATTGTGAAAGGTAATAAAAGTCCAGGTGTTAATAAACAATCAGTAAAAGAAAAAAGATAAATAATTTACCTTTGGATTCATTTCTTTTAGGACGAATAATCCCTTGTGTTCCGAGAGAAATCGTTGAAATCAATTCTGCAGGGGTGCTCTTTGAATTCAAGTACATCTTTTGGCGTTCATACTCAAAATCCGTTAATATGGATGTTATTGTTAAGAGAAAAACTTTTGAGAAGTCATTCTTTTTGGAAAAAAATTTGCAACGGTATTGCATTGGTAAAAGCTTGGGCTCTGGAATCATATTACGCGAGTTCAAATCCAGGTCAAAACCATTACATTCACCTTTAGCTGCCTCGGGCAAATGGGACTCGCTAACTCGGGAGAGCACCTCATCTAGGTGAAGGGTAACACCGAATGTAAAAAGCCTGGGTAACAGCACGTAAAAATGGCCTAGTGCCAAACTTGGGTTATTGCTCACCAAGTAAATATAATATTCTTATCTATGTGAAGGGTAACACCGAATAAAAAGCCCGAGTAAGAGCACATAAAATTGGCCTTTTGCCAAACTTGGGTTGAAAAAAAAGCATATTTTAAAAAAGAATATTCCTTGGAGAAAAAATATATTTTTAAGCATATGCTTGAAAAATATTTCCAGCATATTATGAGACTATAAATCATGTCTGTAAAAGAATATTCTTACAGCTCTACTTGTCTTAGTGGATAGGCAGTAACCAATGGGTTTGAACTCTAGTTGTTCTATTTGTGTTCATAATTGGACTAATATTCTAGGGATGGGTATGAATGCTCACATTCCCTTCAGCTATGGGTTAAATGGTACACATTATATAATAAAAAAAAACTATGTGTGGACAAAAAGAATGTTTATCAGAAAATGATTGTTCTCGGCATTAAATGACTTAAAAAGATTGATATGCCATAAAACAAAAAACAACCAACCTATCAAATTGTTGGGGTGACACAACTTTACTATTATAGTCATACATACTAAATGGACCATACCATGTCACTTCAAATTAGCTAGGCTGTGTTTACTGTTGAAAGTAAGTACAATAACTCTTGTCTACGATCTTTAATTCAATTACCTCCCTTTCTTCTGTAATCCCATAATCCCTTCTTTTACTTCCTGCTTCTTAACTGTCATAATAAATTTACCTCTCTTTTTTACCCATTACAAGCGTGTTCGTGTTCCTTCATATGGTTTGTTCCCATTCCTGTTTTTTCTATTTTCACTGCACAATGCAATTCGAAACATTTACAAAGCCAGTATGCAATAATGGTGGTCGTAACCAGTGATGGTCTTTTGACCTAAGAGTGTAGCTAGTGGATCTATTAACCAATTTATAACAATAACACAGGATACTCATTCAAGGGTGAATACACTTCACGACAATAATTAAAATAGAATCTAAATTTCAAAGATTAAAAATTCAATTTTTAAGGATACTGGCTTGAATTGGAAGATAAAGAACATTTGTTTCTGTTGTGATTTCAAGGTTATGTTTGATCATTCCAACTCCAGCATCTTTTCCTGCTCCCACAGCAATAGCAAACAATTCAAGAATTATTTTCCTTTTTAAACCTGCAGCCACCTGAGATTAAAAACAAACAAAAAAACACAGGAATGAAAATAATCCGCTTACAAAATTGATCTCTTTGGCTAGGATCCATTTCTTTTTCCCCATACATTTAACATCCCACAAGTACATTGAATGACAAGCACAGGGCTGTGCTTAGGACTCTCGTAGGCCCCGCAATCGGGGGGGGGGGCTGCAAGCTCGCAAGGGGCCACAAGACTCCTTGACTTCACAGATTGTTATGCAAAAAGTTTACCAAAATAATTTATTGTTAGGATTAATTATAGAATCATTATCACACTTGGAATATCATCTATTAATCCATCTTTCTTTCCGCCTATCTCTCTCGATATATATTTGTATATACATGTATATATGTCAACATATTTTGAGGGGGGTACAAATTGACTTTTTAGGGTAAAGGGGCCGCAAGGCGCATTCTGCACTGGGGCCGCTAAGTGGTTAAGCACGGCACTCGGGGAGCACATATCAAATATGTAATGACCCTGTGTGTTTAAGCCTCATAATTGCCTAGGGAACATAGGGTTGGCTTTGTTGTGGTTTCTGTAACTTTCTCCTTTTTTTTATAAAATTGGGTTGTTGGCCCTATTCTAATCCCTAACCTGGAGGACAAGAACCAAATACTCGATACTAGCCTAGGGTTATTGAGGGTATTTTTATCTTGACACTATCACTAGATGCCCGTCAAACCAAAGACTAAGGGTGCATCCGCTTAGTGGTTAAACTGTGCCCTCAGGTACTAACCTAGCTATTTCCCACATTGGTGTAAGATACGGTACCTAGTATTATTAATTGATCACCTATCCAACTACTGACCAGGTTTGACGTTGCTTAACTTTGGTGATCTGAGAGGAACTAGTGTTCAACGGGATTTCACTGTATCTGTAATCCTGTATAGCTCATTCAATTGAAATCTTAATGATAAAAATCTAATCTTACTGATCCTGGCTTGTAGGTGATCTGAAGACCAGTTGCTGGTGGTGGTTGTTTGACTCTGAAGTGGCAAGAATCGACTCCTGTATTAATCAAATAGGCAGACATCATGTAAGAATTGCCCTCCTTCAAAACACCAAAGTTGATCGACTCTGGATACAGATTCAGTCCTCTCATCATTTTAAGGCGCCACTGAGACTCGGAGGTTGAGCCCACAGTAAGGACATTGCGAGTGTGTCGACGCACGGGTTCTTCAATGATCTGAAACTAATTTTAAATCAAGACTAAAAGTCATTAACTTAATTGCAATTAAATCAATTCTAACAAAACATTTGGGAGAATTTTATGGGAAATTTCAATTGGCCGAGTGTGTAGGCAGTCAGACTTTGGAATCGTAAAACATGAGTTCAAATCTTAATGTAAGCTTTGATTGTTTCTCTTGAAATTTTATTTGGTGGGAGGTCCACTTGAGGTAGTGGGTAGGCAGTCAAATTTTGGAATTGTAATATGCAAGTTTGAATCTTATGTATATGATTCAATTGTGGTGTTTATACAAACAAGACTTACCTGTGTCACTTCAGGGCAAAGAAGAGAGAAAGGATGGCTTGATTCATTTATGTCTTTGAATTGCATGATGGGTTAGCAATGCATGATGGGAGAGGTATTTTTGGGGTATGAAGATATAAAAGGGGGGAAAAATATCCGTTCTTGCTTCACTAATAAAGTATCTTGAAAGTCTTCTCTTGAAAAGTATTTTGTTTTACTGTTGTTCTGATTGAGATTTTGTGCACAGGGACGAAAAAAGGTCAGGCTTGTTTGATTGGAAAAAAACGACAGAGACGTTCCTCCATTTATCTCATAACTCACTTCTTCCTTAACCATGTCAATCAATTTTATTTTTTTGTTACACAAGAATTTAATTACCTATTTGGAAATAAATAGATCTCAGCCATTCAAGTATATTAACCATAAATAGAAAATATATAGACTCTTCTAAAAGTACTTATTAATTGCAAAGTTTATTATTTATCTAATAACTAGGGCCATGTTAGTAAGCAAATTATTTTTGTTACAGACTTGACTATTTTGAAATTTTACCAATTCTTTTAATTCTTTACTTATTTGTACACCATGACAATATACTTTTATTTAAAATATTCTTTTTATGGCCTTCATAACAAGAGATATCACAAGGATATTTTTTAATAAACGAATATTGTCACAACCCAACTAATAATGGATAAGAAAATTCTTTATTAGATTATTTACTGAATCTTTGAAAAATTCTTCAAGATGCTAAACAATGGAGTTTTTTATTATTATTATTATTATATTGGTTCTATCTATTTGTATTTCTTATATTTTTAAATGTTATCATGATTAAAATATAATTTGTAAAGATGTTCTTTAAGTTAAAATGACAAAATGGAAAAATGAATCATTGTTTATTTTCAACTCACGATTTATAATCAAAGGAATTTCTCATATATGTAAGAAAATAAAGTTGATAAAATGCTTACCTTTTGATTAGGAATTGCATTTGGCCGACCTCCAACCAAAGACCTGGGAAGTGGTACAGGTTGGGAGCGAGGCTGTCCAAGAATATCAATATGTAATGATTTGTATGTTTCACGATTGCTGGTACTTGAAATTGATAATGGGACTATCAAGAAAGAGAAAAAGGAAGAAAAACAATTTCTAGGATTAGAACTTAATTATTTAATTTTTAAGCAAAACAAAAATCAGTATTAATTTCTTTTTCTTTCACATAACATTTCAGTAATTATAATTTCTTACTGCCTTGGGGTTCCATTTTTATCTGTATTATTATGAAGAAATCTCTGCTGAATCATCACGTGATCTTTCTACTCGTAAGAAGTATTTGAATAGCAACATTAATGACTCAACGTTTTCTCGATAAAATAATCAAGCACGTTTGGTAGATTTTTTTTTAATCGATGCATGAGGCAAATGTTAGAATTTATTCAGGCCAAACACCGAGGAAGTTTGCTGTTATTCTTTACAATGAAGTGGACGAACACCACTCATCAAGTGCTGTTTATCCACCTTATTGAAAAAATAACAGAACATGCATTGATTTCAGTACCTACAGGTATAAATTAATTGAAATAATCATTTATACCTCTTACCTGACTCGGAATCCACAATATCTTCAAAATAACATTCAACTAAAGTTAAAACAAAAGATTTATCACATGCCAGATTTCTATTTAGATAACTAACAATGAAAAAAACCAAAGACGGATCACTAAACTTTCATGTCCCAAAATTTGGTGAGAATCTGGGCAACAAATTAAAAAACATTTTTTAGAAGTTTTTAGAGTGAACCCAAATGACCTTCTATCCAAATTTCAGAGAATTAGGCCAAAATACAACTCTGCCTATTTGTACTTTGGTTCATTTCTCCTCAATGTAGAGCTCAGAGAATTAGGCCAAAATACAACTCTGCCTATTTGTACTTTGGTTCATTTCTCCTCAATGTAGAGCTCCCGTACTTTAGTCAAAGAACTGCTATTCCAGAATCCTTTTCTTTTTCTCTCTCCCACTACTTTCCCTTTTTCTTCTTTTCATTAATTCTTTTCTGTTGTTGCTAAACGGCAAAGTTAATCACAAATCTCTATTTTTGTTTTATCTTTTTTTTCAATTTTATAAAGTTTTCAAAAATCAAAACAACTTTAATTACAATTTCTACATTCATTATTCCTGCCTAAAACCAATTTTCTAAATTCCTAAATCATTTATTTATACAAAAGCATAAATAAAACTTGCAATTCTTTAAAAAAAATTTTTTTTTCTTTTTTTACCACAATAATTTCATCATTCGACTCTCAGTCCAAATTCCATTCACCTATCAAAGTTCAACACGATGTTAGTCCCTGCCATCTGATAAATAGTTACTGCACCTAAACTGCACAAGCACGGTGGGAGCCAAGGTGGAAAGAAGCCAAAAAAAAAGGAGTAGCTGGTGGAACAGTCCCCACAAAGGAAATTAAGAAATAAAGAGAAAGATTGAAGCCTCAGAATTGAGACATTATCGCAGACACAATCCAAACCAAGCAACTACATATGTATGCAGTGTTTGTGACCAGAAATTCACTCCATAAGAGGATTATACCAACACCAATGACATAATGACATAAAGCCTCAAGGCCCCAACTAGTCATCATCAAGACAGAGAGCAAAGTAGTAGTAGTAGTAGTCCCTGCTATCAGATAATGTTACAAGTTAAGCAAATAACAAGATTAAAAAGAATGAACCTTAATTGTTTTGATTAATCAATCAATTTATCATTAAAATAAAGCAAATATTAATTTGTCACTTTTCATCTAATTAATATTCTTTGAATATCAGCAATTTAAAAAAAATAATCAACATAAAAAAATACCAGATTAATTGTTGTTAGAATGTTAGATTATATTTTCTGAAATAGCAACCAATAATTCTATTACAAGCAATTTTCTACTTTGAAGCACAATTTGCAAATGTGTGTTTCTGGGTGGGCGGTTGGTCGCAAATATGTATATACAAGCCAAAGACAGCAAAATATGCTTGTATACAGATTGCAAAAATACATATATATATATATATATATATATATATATATATATAATATTAATATATATATATATATACGTGTATATGTAAATAGTAGAGTAAAGTTTGTGAATATATATAAGTATATTTACGTATATATTTATATCTAATATTACATTATGTATTAGAATAGTTAGTAATATAAATTTTGTAAGTTTTCCCTTGAAATGTTTTTTTTATACAAAAATACCTGAAGATGAAGGATTAATGGTTGATTCTGTACTGAAAGTTTTGTTTCTTTCACAGAAGAAATCAAAATCCAATTCTTTTAAACTTGGCTTTTCTGAATAATGAAAATTCAAACTATTCAAATACTTATGTCAAAGATAATTTTGAAATCACATTGATAAAACTTTTAAAAAAATAATGGACTAAAACTAGTTTGTTTTTCAACCTTTTTTATAGGTCATATAATGTCAAGAACTAACATTTTTTATAGGTCATATAATGTCAAGAACTAACATTTTTTATAGGTCATTTAATGCCAAGAACTAACATTTTTTATAGGTCATTTAATGCCAAGAACTAACATTTTTATAGGCCATTTAATGCCAAGAACTAACATTTTTGATAAATTTCCTATTACCCATATATATTTTTTTGAATAACACAATCTGCACTATATCAATTATAGCTGGAGAGAATGTAGGGATTCATACCTTTCCCAAGGCAATTAGTCCTAATTTGGATGCAAATGGAATGACTAGGATTCAAACTCAGGTAGTACAATTTTGAAGTCTGGCTGCCTATCCACTAGGCCAAGTGAACTTCCCTATTTTAATTAGTAAGTCAAAAACAGCCTAATATTTTCTAGCTGATGTTTATTAAAATCAAAATGGATGTAATTTTGCTCAAAGAACAGTAGCAATTCCTCGTAGTATCTAAATTTAATTATAAAATATTTTACATAAAACAATATTTCAAAATCAAATTTTTCCTCCCGTCAATTCCATTAAAAAATGTCTGTAGCGAAAGGACTAATAGGGGAAGGAGGGTGTAACAGATAAGTCCTCAGTATAAGGAACAGGAAATTGTGTATGTGTCCTTTGAAGTAATATCTCTATGTTGAAGTATCGGTTGTTTGCTATCTTAATGTAGTAGTAATTGTACTAGGTGTCATAAGTTCTGTTGTAGAGACAGGGAGAGACGTGCTAGCTTTGTCAGTGTCTAAACTCTACTGACTTGTTAACGAGGTTTAAAACTCCAGCAAGCAACTGTCGAGAAACGATGCTACTTCCAGCCATAAATCTGACTGTGACTTCCTTTTAGTACTGGAAGTGTCATAAACAGTCAACTACATGTCTTTTTGTAAATATAATTAGCATGATAAATGAAAAATCAGGAAATTTAAAAATGAATCTTTAATGTTGAAAAACTCACTACTGGAATCTCCTTTTCCAAGTAATTTAGAAATTGCAAGCAAACAATACCCATGTACATCTTTTAGTTTTATAAATAAAAATAGGTATTAGTGTATTTTCGCACTCATGGGTGTTCATATGCAGTTTGAACTAACTATCACTAGATTTGGCACCCACGGGTGTTAAAATTTAATATTACCTAAAAATATTATTTGGCGCAAAAGGAAATGTATTTTTCTTTATATAACTTTTACTGTTTGTTTGGATTTGTTTGTTATATAGTATATCAACCTTTTTCGGACATTTAATGCCAAGAACAATCAGTTTTTGATAAACTTTCTGTTTTGTCCACAGCGAGTTTTTTGAATAACACGATGTGCACTAATTAACCCATAGCTGAAGGGAATGTGGGTACCCATACCTTTCCCAAAGGGTATTGGTCCAATTATGAATGCAAAATGTAATGACTAGGATTTAAACTTTCATATTAGGATTTGTAAAGCTCGACTGCCTACCCACTAAGCCAAGTGGACCTTCCCAATATAACTTCTAGCACCAGAGAATAGGCTCGAAAGTTATAATGTGACTAATCCCAATTAATCTAATGTTTTTGTGATTTTGTGCCTTGTACAATCTTCATTACAAGTTATTATAACACAATAACTCTAATTTTGTACTTGAATAAATTTCTAGTCAGAAAACTAAGTGTAATGTTATTCTTACAGAAATACTTAATGAAATTGTGAAAAGGTTTGAAAGACAAACCAAATTACCTGGTCTATCTAAGATAGGTTCAGTTTTCTGCAGATTAGGTGTAGGATTTGTAGGCCGAACGGCATTTGGTGATGCATTACCCTTTGCATGAGTTGGAGATGGATTCACTGGACGTAATTCACGAGAATTCTCATATTCACCTAAAATTTAAAAAACAAAAAAAATCAAACATTTTTTTTGTACTGATATTGAAACAAAAAGTAAATATTTGTTTTGATAATGTACAAATTAAAAATGAATTTCCTGAATTGTTTTTACATAAGAACACTTGCGATTCTAACAAATAATGATATTTATTTTAAAAAATATCAAAATATTTTAATTAGCTTTTGCTACTCTAGTTCAATTGCCAAATGATTAAAAAGACTTAATTCCATTGGTGTATCAATTAAAAAAAAAGAACACTTGTGGTTGTAACAAATGATGATATTTATTTAAAAATTACAAAATATTTTGAATAACTATGAATTTTTAATCGGACTTTAAAATTCATTTTTTCATGTCATGGTAGCTACTCTAACTTTAAATTAAAATGAATTATTTCAACTTTGAATTAATTTAAAAGGCAATTTAAAATCTGTAGATCTAAATAAAACATTTTTCCAGCCTTTCTATCATCAATTTACTGTAGTTGTTCCAAAGCCCCCTTCACAATTTCAACCCAACCCCCATTCAACTGTTAACTTGTCATCACACCCCCTGGAAAGTTCATCAACTTTGAAAACCATAAATTTACAACATTGAATTCCTTTTCTTAAATTACAGACATCAACTTTTCATAATCTCCAGAAAGATTTTTAAAAGTTGGTTTGATAATTATTGTTTTTTTTTATAACAGCTACTACTATGTTTTACAAATATAATGAATATACTTTTTTAAAAAAACTATAAATTTAATCATACCTCTTTTAGGATAAATATTATAATTGTGATAATTGGGTGGATCTGATTTAAAAACGGGAAAATCAGAATGCTTTTTAAGTCTTGCATCGATTTGTTTCATCTGAAATGATAAAGTTATTAGAGGTAAATACTATTATTCCTCATAAGAAAATTTACAAATATGAATTCTTATAAATATTGAGTACTTTTGATATAACAGAGAAACCTGGTAACAAATTCTTTTGATTCAAAACAATGGCCTTTCACTACTACAATATTTGATTATATATATATATATATATATTTATTTATAAAAATACTGTCGAAAATATAATTCCATTAATAATAATGATATATACATTGACTATAAAAACCGTAGTTTCGTAAGATCAAAACGTAAACAAAAGTATGATGAGGTGACCCTTGAATACTTAAGAAGAAATTAACTCAATAAAATATGAATTGTTCTCATAGCCTATTGGTCCTAGATGTCAGTCTCTGATCATGAAGGTCTTGGGTTCGAATTTGGACAAGTTGCACCAATGATTTCTGGAAAAATGAAATAGATCTATATGCAAATATCCGAATTATTTATTGATGTCAATTTCTAATTGTAATTAATACGGTTCATTTATATATATATATATATAAATATATATATTTATGTATATATATACTAGAAATATTGCCCCTGGTTGCCAAGGACTTGCCAATAAGGTAATTAATGAAACCTGTTACTGCTTTTCTCTTCTAAATTCATTTCTTATGTTTTTTTTCTACTAAAGCATTTTTTTAATATATCAACTGATTTCTAATGCTTTTCTCTTCTAAATTCATTTCTAATGCTTTTCTCTTCTAAATTCATTTCTAATGCCTTCTGAACTTAATTTCTAAACTTTTTTTTTCTAAAGTAGTTAAAGTGGCCAAGATCTAACCCTAACAAAAAAAGTAAGAGGTATAAATTGTGTATTACCCCTTCTGTTTCCAAGAATGCTTTACCAAACATGCTCTCAAAATATTTTGGAATCACTTGATTGCGAAGTGCCTTTTTTGCCATTTCTTCTTCAAGATGGTCTTTCTTGATTTTTTCAACACATGGAACATTTTGAGATTCTTTTTGTTTTTGTTCAACAACAGGAAAATAACTTTGATTACTTATAATTCCTTGTTGATATAATTCTTTGGCTTGATCTGAAAAATAATAGAAATACAAGTATTGCCTCGCTATGCTCAGCTTATTGTGGACTTGCCACTAAGGTAATTAAAGAAGCCTATTCAGGGCTGTGCTTAGCGCCCCTGTAGACCCAGTAATTGCATGGGGATCGCAAGCTCTCTAGGGGCCTAAGGCTTCTCAGATCTTTTGTAATGGAAAAAATTATTCAAAATAATTAATTGTTGGGATTAGTTAGAATATCTTTATTACACTTTCTGCCTTGTATAGTCGAAGGTTCCAGAATGCCCAGGGTTGCAACTTGCATTATTTAGGGTAAAAGGGCCACAAGGCACGGTCTGCGTCAGGGCCATCAAGTGGCTAAGCACGGCACTGAGCCTATCATACAGAAAATCAATTAATTCTTTTTTACAGCTAAATCCATATCTAATGTTTTTTTTTCTACTTCATTTCTAAAGTTTTTCTCTGACATAGCTAAGGAAGCCTATTATACAGAAAGACATTCAAATTATAGAGATCAGAATCATTTTTTTTCTTTTCCTTTTTTTTCTTGAAAATAACTATTGTGGTTTTATTTTTTAAAGAGTAACAGGATGTAGAGTCTCATCTGAATTTTATAAATATACAGATATATAGATTTATTCATATATAGATTTCATAATTGTATAAAACTAGAAAGAATGAGACAAGCCTGATGCTTTTTTTTTTGGACATCTTTCCTCAGTGCTAAATCGATGGCAATAAGTTGAATCAAAAGCTAGAATTATTGGGTGAAGGGGGATATGTGAGGAATAAAAGTAGAAGGAAAAAAGGAAAGGGGTTAAAGCAATGAATCCCCTAGACCACAAAAAATCCTTTAGGGTCTTTTGCCCTAGCTTTCAATATGCTTGTTACAAACTTATTTATTAAGGCTATGACAAGAATATTCTAAATAAAAGTATATTGTCAGGGCCCTACTAATATGTAAAGAATTAAAAGAAATGGTAATGTTGCAAAATAGTCAAGTCTGTGACAAGAATAATCTTTAAAAGCAAATTATCGCATCCTTACTTATAACTTGTTGATCATAATACAATAAGAAATATTAAATCATTTAGTCATCTTTCTATAAAAATATTTAAAACTCTGTTAAGAAGTAAAGTCACTTTTACAAAACAATAAAAAAAAGAAAATCTTCATTTCAATGATTTACATACTTATGGTTAATTGAGGCAAGAACTGTTCTTTCAAAAATTTCTTTGATGCTTCAGGTAAAATCTCGGCAATTTGTTGTTCATCTACAGAACGGTTGTCGACAATTCGATAATCCAACTGGTTTTGACATCGAGTGAAGCAAAATCCAATGTAATCAAAAATCCCCTGCTTGAGACTAAAAACAAAAATAAAAGTTTCAAAGTCAATGCTTTTTCAGTGCTGTTTATATTTAGTTGGCTGAGCCCCAACCCAAGTTAGGCACAAGGCCATTTTTACATGATCATTATATCCCTGCGCATTTGTAATTAGTGTTACACTTCATTTAGATCAATTACTCTGCTGAGCTAGCCCCATCTGTCCGAGATAGCTTAAGGAAAATACAATAGTTTTGACTGGGATTTGAACTTAGGTAATATGATTCCAGAGTCCCAGTTCAATCCAAGTCCAAACCATAGCATTTACCTTTAGCTGTCTTGGGCAGACAAGGGTTGGTTAAGTAAGGAGAGAAACTCATCAAGGTGATGGGTAACACTGATTACAATGGCTTAGGGATATATCGAGCACTTGAAATGGCCTTGTGCCCAACCTAGGTTTATGTTCAACCAAGTAGTTATATCCAGAGTACCAGGCAAAAAACAAAAAATTTGAAAGTGAATGTAATGCTTTTGACCAGAGTCCAAATTCAAATCCTACTCAAAACCATCTACTTTTAGCTGCCTGGGGCAGATAGGGCTGGTTAACTTGGGAGAATAACTCATCTAAATGAAGGGCAACACTTATTACAAAAGCCAAGGAATGGGGCACATGAAAATGGCTTTGTACATAACTTGGGTTGGTACTGAACTAAGTAAATGCCAAGATCATTACAGATAAAAACTTACGTATTCTTTCCTTCTTCAATAACTTGAGGATATTGTGTAAACTGTCTTATCTCTAGAACATCTGGAGACTTGATTGGGTTGAATTTCACTTGATCAGGATTTATTGCTGTTTGTAGGCGAATGCTTTCCGGTATAATGCAATCTAATTCATAATCCTTGAGGTAAGTCTCGGAAAACAGTTTGTACGGCTTCAACAAGGTGATTCCTGAAATCTCCGGTTGATCTTTAAAAGTATCTTTTAAAATGATGCAATCAGGGTTTTGCTCCACCCAACTTATGTAGCTTTCAACTTTTTCACTGGGATGGATCTCTCCTCCGTTGCCGTCCGGGTTGAGAAAAAATATGCGGGGAGCGTGTCGGCTGTGTCCGTCCGTATTAAGCTTCTTTTCATTAGCAATTCCCTGTTTAAAACTATTGCAAGAACTGTTTTTCTCAATCGTGTGCTGGCCTTTATGATTAACCTTGAAAATGCTGCCGTCGGGATCCACGGTCTCGCAGATGGTCATTGAGTTATGCCTAAAGTTATATGTGATGTCCGATGGTTCAGGGTTGCCGGCAAGGTAATCCACAAACGGACTGGAATAAGTAAGGGTGCCATCCAAATCCAAGTATATCCGATCCCCGGAATTTTCTCCGGCCAACATCAGGCTGTAAAAGCCATCAGGAAAAACATTGATCAATGTTCCGTTTCCCAAGAGAGTCAGGTTTTCACTTGTTTTGCTATTGAATTTCAGTGTGGCATAACTTGGACATTCGACCATAATAAACATCTTCTTAGAAGGTTCATCTAAAAAACAAAACAAAGAAAAAAAGATTAAAAAAATCATCCAAAAACTTGAATTTGTATTTTAAAAGTAATTTCTGTTTATTTGGTATCTATAATATGATATTTACTTGGTGAGCACCCCCAAGTTTGGCACAAGGCCATTTTTACGTGCTCTTACCTGGGCTTTATATATTCGGTGTTACCCTTCACCTAGATGAACTGCTCTCCCGAGCTAATGAGCCCCATCTGCCCGAGTATGAAAAATAAATATATCATTATAAATAGTCTTTGTTGAAATCGACAGACTGCAATAATGATGATGATGATGATGATGATAATGATAAATAATCCATATATATAAATATTATAAATGTAAATAAATATATTTATTTAACATATATATATATACAAACATAAATATGATTAAATATTTTAATTTCATCAAAGTTTTTTCAAAGTGTATAACAACTAGGGCTGTGACAATATGCTTTTATTAAAGATTATTCGTGTCATAGACCTAGATATTTGGCTCATAAGAAGAATATTATTTAAGAAAAGCATATTGTCACACCTCTACAAATAAATAGAGAATTAAAAGAAAAGGTAAAATTACAAAATTATAAAATAATGATAGAATATTCTTTAATAAAAGAATATTATAACAAGACTACAAATAACTACAGAATTGGTAAAATCGTAAAACATTCAATTAACCACAAAATATTCTTTAATGAAAGCATATTGTCACGGCTCTAATAACACAGTTATTGATAATTCATTTCTTTCTTCTGCCATTTTAAAATAGTGTCTGTTTCACTGATGAAATAGAAATAGCAATTCATCAAGATTTAATGAATGACTTTTACATTTCATTAGAAACTGAAAAATATGGGGAAATATCCGCTGTATTTATGAATATTATCTTGTGTTAAAAGCTGAGAGAATCTGAAGTTAAATAATAATAATAATAATGATTATAATAACCATGGAAAAGAAGTTTAAGGTAGAAAGTTGGAAGAGAAATTGATAGCAGAAAGAATTCATCAGGTGAGACATTGAAGATCAGGGTCGTGCTTAGGGCCCCCGCAGACACCACAATTGCAAGCTCTCTAGGGGGCCACAAGGCTCCATGGCTTCACAGATTTTTTGTAAAAAATTACAAAATCTTTATCAGACTTATATGTTGAGATATATATCTATCAATCCATCTCTTTGACCTTCTATATATATATTTGTTTATAAATGTATATATGGTTTTTGATTGAAGGCTCCAGTATGTTGGGGGGGGGGTCAACTTAATTTTTTAGGGGAAAGGGGGCCACAAGATGTATTCTGCATTGGGGCCACAAGCTGGCTAAGCACGGCACTGTTAAAGATTGTACAAGGCTTTGAGGGAGAAAAAAGATTCAAGAAAAATCAAAAAAACTTTTAAATTGGTTTTTGCCAATGACAAATGATTGATTGGTTTATTTTACTAATTTATCAACACTCTTGGCTTATTTAATGCTGAAGAGATTGTTTGGTAGGTTGATTGATTGGTTTGTTTTACCAGGATATCAACACTCTCAGGACTTTTAATGCTGAAGATATTGTTTATTTGATAATGAACCATTTGGCCATCGTCAAACCAGGGAACTTTCTTGTCATAATCTGGAGTTACAGAATTTCCCACGTGGTTTGAATAAAGGGTTAAGTTTGAAGGGTTTATAGGCTGAAATATTGTGAATATAACAATGGTAAGGATGAGGACATCAGTCCAAAAAATAGTTGTATACTTCATATACATACTGCTTCAACAATAGCCATTGTATTAATTTTAAAAACACCTCTATTATGCTTTATATTCATGAAAATAGACCTAGAAATATTCTTGAATCTTGTAATATTAAATATTTTTTTAAATATAAATATAAAACCTGGCTTCATTTTTTAATTTTTTTTTAAAGATTTTCTCCTTTCTAACAAATTTGATTTTGAAATATTATTTTTAAAATGAATTTAAAAAATTAATTTTCTGAATTTTCTTTAATCCTTGTTCTTTTTCTTTTCTTTTTTTTACTTTCAAGACTTGACAATTAAATTAAATTAAATAATTTAAATTAAATAAAAAAAAACTTTTATGAAATGAAGATAAAAATATGAAAATAATTTTTATAATTCATTTTCTTGTGAGTCAAAAATGATTAACTAGGAGATAAAAAGTTGAAAATTGAATTGAGATTTTAAAGCATACAAGAAGTATAGCCCAGTTTTGCCCGGTTTTGCTGGTGCCAGGAACTTGCAAATATTTTTTTTTACAAAAACGCTTTGTGTTTCAAAATAAATTATTTTTTTCTTAAATTTCAAAAACTTTTCTCTGTTATTTTTTTTATCTTAAATTCAAAAACTTTATATCTTCTCTGTGTTTTAAAAAATGATTTTCAAGAAACAATCTCCGCTTTGATATTGTTGAAATAAAGTCTCATTAGAGGCACCGGTTTCTGTCAGGTCACCAAAATTAAGCAACATCGAGCCTGGCCAGTAGTTAGATGAGTGACCATTTAAGAATACGAATATTTACAGTTCAATTTCCTGTTTTCTTCAGTTCAAACACTACAATTTGACCTTTATATGTATATAGATAAATGATTTTATTTCACTTTATTTTATTTTATTTATTCTAATTTTATTCCATGATATTTTGATGTTTTTTTTGGTTTATTTTAATTTTGTTTCATTTTATTTTATTTTGGTTGCTTTTATTTATTTTATTTTGTTTTTCTTTTTTTTTCTCTCAATTTGTTTGTTTTTGTTTTTTTGTTGACAAGAAAACGAGAGATTAATTGCGAGGGATGTCAACCAAAGTTGCGTTTTAGAGAAATTACTTTTAGTATTTGAGATTCAAGAGTGAACTTTCATTAATTTTCAAAATAAAAAAATTATTTTTGAATCTAAAAAAAAGCTTTTTTTTCTTTTATAACTTGTTTTTCATTGACATTGATTTTATTTGTGTTAGTTAAAGAATGGAATAAAGAATGAATGAAAGAAGAAGAAGAATTCTGATTCAAATACTGAGAAAAAAGAAGAAGAAAACGTTTTTTCTTTCTTTTTTTTTCAAGAAGGAAACAAAAAAAAAAAGAACACCTGGCTTCATAAATCTAGCTTTTTATTTTTTTGAGATTTTTTTTATACTCACCCATATCATCACTTTCATCAAATAAAACTGAAATAATGATGTCATTTTATATAAAACCAAAAAGAAAAGAAAAACTAAAAAGAGTTGCAACAATTTCAAAAACTATGACTTAGAATATTTAAATATTACAAAAGTATTATTTCATTATATTCTTATCAATATAATATAATATTATTTATAATATAATATTATTTATAATATTATTATAATGTATTATTAAATATTAAAAACACCAAAAGAAAAGAAAAACTGAATTGCAACAATTTAAAAAAAGTTTTGGTAGAAAAAAAAAAAAAAAAATAAACAATTCCTTTTTTTTTTAAATTATAAAAAATTTCTTTAATTGTGGCAAAAAAAAAAATTATTATTTGGATTTGAAGTTGTGTCCATTTATAAATGGAATCTGATGAAATACTCATTATCAATTTTATAAGTATTATTTGGACTGTTGTTCTCATCTTTATTTTTATTTGTTGTACTATGATTTGGTCAAAATGACTTTCTTCATAATTAAATAGTCAGAAAAATACTTATAAAATTGAAATAAAAATAAAGATGAGGACAATAGTCTGAAAAATACTTATAAAATGGATCATAACTTATCTTAAGGATTTGAAAAAAAACACTTTTTATCAATGCTTTAAAATATAAAACAAAGAATAATTCTGTCAAGTTGCGTTGGAGACACAGGTTTGCGTCCGATCACCAAAGTTAAGCAATTTTGAGTCTGGTCAGTTGTTGCAATGAGATGGGAAATACCCAGGTTAATATCTGGTGGTGCAGTTAAACCATTGGGTCAATCCACTTTTAGTCTTTGGTTAGACAGGCATCTAGTAATAGTATCATAATGATCATTCTCAAAAGCCCTAGCATAGCATTAAGTATTCAACTCTGGTCCCCAGGTTGGAGGTTAGAACAGGGCCAACAACCCAATAGTGTCAAAAGAGAAAATTACAGAATCTGCAATAAATTCAGCTCTATGTTCCCCACGGAATCAAGAAGCTTAAACACAATAAACAATTTTAATCGAATTAAAACATTGTAAAAGTTTTAAAAAGAAAATCAAAAATGGCCATTGATTTTTCACCAATCATTACGGACAAAATTCACCAAAAAATATTGACTTTTTTTTCACCTGAAATAAACATCAAAATGCAAAGAAGAAAAAAATCAACAAACAAATTATTGTTAAAGATTATTTGTTCAAATTTATGAAATGGCAAATAAACTTTTCAAATTATTTAGTTTACAACCTTGTAAAATATCTAATGATAATTGAACAGATGAGTAAATGTTAAAAAATGCAAACTAGTCAAATCAATATATATATATATATATATGAAAAATGTGCGCACTGCCAAAAAAGGCATTTTTAATTATGAAAAATAAAAACTAAAAAATGACCAATCTTGCCCTCACTTATCAAGTTTTATTGAGGAATTTAAAAAAGGAAAAATGAAAATCATTTTAATGAATTAAACGAATGAAGGGGAAGAAAAAAAAATAATGAAATGAAAATCTGAAAGGAAGACTAAAGGCTGATCCCATTCAGATCCAACAAACACTTCCTTTGCTTACAAAAATGAGGGGGTCCGAATGTAAACGGACTCAAATATCTTCAGATTGAAAATAGAGTGGGATTGGGCTAAAAAGAAAAACCAATCTACACTAAAATCAGAAACGCAGGTTTTGATTTTAATAAGTGTTCAACAATAGCAGAACCAGAATTGTTAATCAGTTCAATATTCTGGGTGGTAGGTGCTGTTTTATTCAAAAATCAAGGCGTAGGAAAGTCCGCCCTATGTAGTTGCTATCACAACTACATTTATATATCACAGAATTAATATGATGAAGGGGAGAACATCTTTATGTATATTAGAAAAAACCTTTTTTTGTAGTAAAAATTACCTAAACTTCAGTGGAATGATAACAAGCACCAATGGTGTTGTAAATACGCCTTGCTAAACACTCACCCTTAGACGTTAGGATTACATTTTGTCAATAAGTTTTAACATTCTGAATATTTTGTATAATCTTAGTATTGATGTTTGTTTTTAATAAAATGTGATAACAAACAATAAAAATGAAATTTTATCATCAAAGTAAATAGACAAAAAGTTTTAAGAACATTCTGCTAGACAGAGAGAGATAGAGAGAGACAGAGAGAGAGAGACAGAGAGAGACAGAGAGAACAGGAAAAGAAGAAAAAAAATGGTAGAAGAAAGAAAAAAATCAAGAACATGAAGAACCTAGGATAAATAGCAAAATTCTACAACAAATATCAGACATGCCTCTGTCGACAGATCTCAGTATTGCAACCTGATTGGACAATCCAAGAATTTCATATCCAAAACAAAAACAGTAGAAAATGCAACATGCCATCCAAAAAAGAATCCATTTTCAAACTTTTTTCTTTGTCACATTTTTTCAAAGGATTTTTTAACTTGAATAAGTTTGTATTTTTTCTTTCTTTTCCTTAATGTCTTGATAATGGTTTAATAACTGAAACAAGTAAATGTCAACAAACTTATTTATAAACCTATTTTTCTTTCTTTTTACTTTCAAGACAAATTAAATAAAGAAACTTTTATGAAATGAAGATAAAAATATGAAAATAATTTTTATAATTCATTTTCTTGCGAGTCAAAAATGATTAACTAGGAGATAAAAAGTTGAAAATTGCGATTTAAAAAGATAAACAAATTATCAAATGTATTTTTATATTTCTAAATTTTAAAATAATAAAAGAAATATTGTACATGTTCAGTAAAATCACTTGATTTAATTCAATATTTTTCAATGATAAATTCAGTCTTCATTCAACAAGACATTAAAATGTCCTTATTTTATTAATATCAATGCATGTTCATTCTTAATTGCATTTCGTCTAAAACAACACAGAATAAAAAGAGAATCTCAAACATTCTTTCCATTGTCAAATTCACTCACCAAAGTTGATGGATTTCGTTAAAAATTCTCTTCCTACCAACTCTGTTTGATGTATAAAAAGATCCAAGTTATAAAAATGATGTTAGGATCTTTATTAGCATGATTAAACAATCAGAGGTTTTCTTCCATTCATTTTCCCAAAGAACAATCATTTGTAATTGATATTTGATATGAAAAAAAGTCGATTACAAACCAGAAATAAAAATAGGTTAATTATTATTCATTCATATACCTTGATACATATCCAGTCAAAACTATTGTATTCACCTTTAGCTGCCTCGGGCAGATGGGGCTCATTAACTCTGGAGAGCATCTCATTTAGGTGAAGGGTAATACCGAATGCAAAAAGCCCGGGTAAGAGCATGTAAAAATGGTCTTGTGCCAAAACTTGGGTTGGTGCTCACCAAGTAAATATGATATGTCTCCATTCATTGTCTTTTGGCAAAGAGTGAAAATCTTGGATCTGGATGCATTTATTTGGTCAATAACCAAGATAGGCATAAAGTAATTTTTTCATGCTCATTATACCACTGGACGATAAGTATTATACAATAAGTATTCGGTGTGGCTATTTATCTAGATGAGACACTATCCAAGTTAATGACCCCTACTTGACCAAGACATCTGAAAGTGAATGCGATAGTTTTCACTGGGATTTGAACTTGTGTATTACAATTCCAGAGCCCTTTTACCAATGCTCCACCCTCATTGCTTAAAAGGCTGGGATCTTTTCAATCGAACCTGGCATTTTTATACAAACAATGGATCCGATCCATATTTTTTGCAAATCCATTGTTTTCAAACATTGTTTGTAGAAAAATGCCAGCCTGGATTGAAAAAGAAGAATGAGAGAGACATTCCCAAAATGTCATTGGTTTGTGGTCTGCATGCATGGCAAGGAAGGAAGGGCTGGCCAACGTCATCCCTGTAATGTAGGTTGTGGGTGAAGAGGCAGAGTGGGCCCTCATCCAATGTAATCTTAACCAGCCCCTACGTTACACATAGAATGACATTAGATCGGATCGCCCCAAGTGACGTTTACTCCAGCTATGCTACTGGCACTATTCCTTCCTCTTTTTTGAACAATCGAGCAAATTTACAAATGCAACAAATCAGATATTGAGGACATGCATTTTTAAGTGTATTTTATCTGATATTCATACGTATAAGAAAAAAATGTCTTTTACCTTAGATTAACAAGCTTTTTAACATATACAGTCAAATCCATAAACAAAGAAGTAGAACAGCAAGATTTATAAAGATTAATTCTTAATGATAGACATTGCTTAATATCTTATTATCATTCATGCTCATGTATGGATTATTCTTCATGCTGATGCTTAAAAACAATATGAATACTCTACCCTCAATTCTTGTGAGTAAAGACTGCTTTTTCAAAATCACAACAGAGTTTACTAAAATGTTTGTTCATGAGACTCAAGCATTCACATCAGTTTACAAACAAACAATTTTTATCTCGATTTTTTTGTGTTGTTGTAAAAACAAGATATTTGAACAGTGCTACAATATTTATATTAACAGGCTAGTCTTGAAATAGATTAAAAAATTGAAATCTTATTTCAAAAAAATTATCTAATTTTTGTGTATTAAAAACATTGGAATAAACATGAAAAGATGTTTGAACAGAGCAACAATAAGTATATTTTATGAAATACATAGATTAGGCAATGAGGCATGGCAGTTGAGTGGATTCAGTGCTCAATTGTAAGGACAAATGTTTTACGACCAAATCATCTCTGGTTATAACCATCACCCTGAGTCCAATCAACTGCTTTGTAAGAAGATCCTGGCTACCAAGAATTGATGTTGTGGACGAGTCCATTAGTCTTTAAGACCATAGTAGGGGTGTCACTAATTAGAAATCTTTTTTCTAACTCTGTTCCTTTATCAAAAACATTAGGCAGTGAGGATGGAGCAGTGGTCAAAGCTTGGACTCTGGAATCATATTACACGAGTTCAAATCCCAGTTAAAAACCATTACTTTCAGTCGTAAAAACTTGGAATTTTGAACTGTATGACACAAATTCATTTCCCATTCACTTTCAGTTGTCTCTGGCAGATGAGGCTTGTTAACTCAGGAGAGTAGCTCATCTAGATGTAAGGATAACACTGATTCCAAAAACTTAGGTGGATGAGATCCATCAACTCAATAAGAGTAACTCATCTAGTTTAAAGGCAACATTGATTACAAAAGCCAATAAAACAGGTTCAAAACCGACTTTAGGTTTGGAATGGTGGATGGATGGCATCTGTCTGTCTCTGGAGACGATAGATAAATTCGCCCTGTGTTGATTCAGCAGCTGGAATAGTAGCAGTGAAGTGGCCTCTCCAGGGCGTGAGGCCTGGGCAAAGTTTTTTTGGGGGTTTCAGATTCTGCCCATTTCTCAGTACCCCTCCTCTCGGTCTTGCCAGCGGAAGTCTAAAGGAAAGCAGAGCCGTATATTTGGCATTAGGTTGGCTGCAGGAGCTACTTACTGGAATGAGCTGAGTACACTTTGGAATGGTAACAACCTTGCCTGTCAATGATAAGATCCAACAAGATCAGAACAGCTGTCTGGCACTGTGTAATAAGTTATGCAAAATTTTTACATAATGTTATAATTTTATTTAAATAGATATATTTTTTGGCCATACCAAAATTTTTCTGAATTGCAAGAGCAATGCTGGGTTAAGCTGCTAGTCTATGGTCTATTGGTTCCACATGATGTTGTCTTAGCTGGGGTGACGCTGGGGATAAGCTCCTAACGTCTATAAAATGCTCCTACTAGCAAGCGTCTCAAATAGCTTCTGACAATAAGTCCAACTTC
>JAUZSX010340693.1:0-10573 GCA_034780655.1 Idiosepius hallami
TTCTTAAGCATATTCTTGAAGAATATTTCCAGCATATTAAGAGATTATAAAGCATATTTTAAAAAGAATATTGTCACTACCCTAAGATCACAGAAAAACAAACATCTTGCTTGATGATTTCTGTATACAAAAATCCTGTAATAATATCTCACATATAATATGTGAACGAATATTGGCTCTGTCTTGCAGCAAAAGATGCCGAAGTGTGGTTGAAAACAAGGGGCTCTTCCAGTAAATACGGAAAGGATTCTTTATATTTTCATTAATAATTTCCTCAGTTCCTTAACTTATGGAAACATGTAATTTAATAAAGTTTATTTATAAGTAAAACAAAAACTAATACGTATTCAAAATCAAAAATAAAATCTTTTTTTTTAATTAAACTAAACAACTATTATTAAACATTGGAAAAATCACACAAAAAAATTTGTCTCCCTTTTTTAAAAGATAAAGTTAAAAGCCATTAAAAAAAATGATCGACAGGTCCTTAACTTTTGGACGCTACTGTATTTTAAAAAACACACAAACTTGTTTTGTTTCATTTGTTTGTTAGTGTGTGAGTGTGTGTGTGTGCGTGTTAGAGAGAGAGAGATAGAGAGAGAGTGTGTGTTTAGAGAGAGAGAGAGAGAGTGTGTGTGTGTGTGTGTGTTTAGAGAGGGAGAGTGTGCGTGTGTGTGTGTGTGTGTGTTTAGAGAGAGAGAGAGAGTGTGTGTGTGTGTGTGTGCGTGTTAGAGAGAGAGAAAGAGAGAGAGTGTGTGTGTGTGTGTGTTAGAGAGAGAGAAAGAGTTTGTGTGTGTGTGTGTTTAGAGAGAGAGAGAGAGAAAGAGTTTGTGTGTGTGTGTTTAGAGAGAGAGAGATAGTGTGTGTGTGTGTGTGTGTGTGCGTGTTAGAGAGAGAGAAAGAGAGAGTGTGTGTGTGTGTGTGTTAGAGAGATAGAAAGAGTTTGTGTGTGTGTGTGTGTGTGTTTAGAGAGAGAGAGAGAGAGAGAAAGAGTTTGTGTGTGTGCGTGTTAGAGAAAGAGAGAGTGTGTGTGCGTGTGTGTGTTTAGAGAGAGAGAGAGTGTGTGTGTGTGTGCGTGTTAGAGAGAGAGAAAGAGTTTGTGTGTGTGTGTGTGTGTGTGTGTGTGTGTGTGTGTGTGAGTACAGAGAGAGAGACAGAGACAGAGTGTGTGTGTGTGTGTGTGTGTGTGACTGTGTGTGTGTGTGTGTGTGTGTGTGTGTGTGTGCGTGTGTGAGAGAAAGATAGAGAGAAAAAGAGAAATAGTTTGCGTGTGTGTGTGTGTGTTTCTCTCCCTATTCTTTTGGGAGCGTCCTATCAACAAATACAATTTTTTAAAGGATTGTCCCTCTTTCCCCACCCAAAAAAAAAAAAAAAATTCCTAAATTTTTAACGAAAATTCGTGTCAAGGACTCTTTATCAACTCGACCCCTCCTCCTACGATTATTTTAAGGTTTGCGTTGTTTGACCTTAACTCTAAGTTTAAAAAATCTAAAACTTAAAATCTAATGCTTTTCATTACGTAGAATCATGACTGCTTTTCCGCCAGTCGCTAGCATTTTTGCACTTTTTAAACATTTTTTTTTAAATAAAATAAATAATAGTTCTATTAGTTTTTTAAAAAAATTAATAGGTTGTATTGAAAGTATGTTCAATAAAGAAAATAATGAACCCACTTAAAAAAAGAAAATTATGAGTTTTGTATACTTTATTCTCGGTTTTGTGTTGGGGGGGATTAAAATCAATGACAAATTCTGAAACTCCTAGTGCAGAACTATAATTGAAATGCAAGAATTAGAATAAATCAAATAACTTACCTTCTCATTGGAACAATGAAAATTGCAAATTTATTAGGATATGGCTTGGGAGAATCTACGACATGTAGAATATAACGTGGAATGGTTGATTTTCCATCAAACAGTTCAAGACGGACTTGTTCATCACAAACAGAGCTAGGAGAGAAATAAAAAACAAAGTATTGAAAACATGATCCTAAATTATTACAGAATTAAGTATTTGTTTGTATTTGCAATCATGGAAAGTAATTTATAAGGGATAACACAAAAACTTGTCCCTTTGTAAAAAATTAAATGTTCTACTGATTGTTGTTTTGGATAAAATTAAAATTATAAATAGTTTATTAATTAGACTTTTTATTTTTTCTAGTATGCCCAACTCCCTAAAGAAACAAAAAAATACAGTAATTGTCTATATTTACACCCTCAAAAGTTAATTTATAAGGGATAATACAAAAACTTGTCCCCTTGTAAAAATTAAATGTTCGACTGTTTTTTATCTTCATTGCAAATAAAAAAATCATTTTTTATTTAGATTTTTTTTTCTATCATTCCCAACCCCAAAAAACAAAAACAAAAAAATTCCTAACCTTAAACCTTAACATTCTTTAAAAAAAAAATTATGGTATTTGTCTAAATTTGCACCCTTAGAAGGTAATTTTAAGTGATAACACAAAAATTTGTTCCCTTGTAAAAATTGAATATTCAACTGCTGGTTGTTTTGGCTGCTGTTGCATTTCTTTTTGCTCTATTGAGATCCTTTTTTCTCTTTTTCTTTCCTTCTTCCTCATATGATCATGATCACAATGGACTGGTCCATTGGATTTTATACAGAAGCAAATTAGAATCAGCCAATCAGAGAGCAGAATGAAGACAGGACAAAGACAATACCATTTACAAAAAGGACGAAGACAATACCATTTACAAAAAGGACGAAGACAATAACATTTACAAAAAGAACCAAGCCAAACTGACTCAGTGCCAGATTGCCACTGCTGCTGACACTTGCTACAAATGCTGTGGACTTATTTACCTATCATTGAATAATTTACCATTGACTCCATCTTGGATTTTACCTACAGTTGGATAATTTACCTTTTTGGACTTAATTACCTACATTGTCGGATTTTGATATCGTCGAGCAATTTCATATTGGATTTATTTATTTACCTCTTTTATCGGACTTTGATTGGACTCAACTTGCCCCATCCTTACCAGGAATAATGGCGTAAGAAAATTTAACACATCCCAACACTAACACTCCCAATCATGGAGAGATCTCACACTAATTACTAAGCACTGACACACCTAGCAACCAATGGCATTTACTAGAGTCAAAGTGACAACAAATCTCCTCTTGAAATCATGAGGTCAGCAAGGGTGGATCATTGGTCTTTCATCTTGGATTTTACCTACAGTTGGATAATTTACCTTTTTGGATCTAATTACCTACATTGTCGGATTTTGATATCGTCGAGCAATTTCATATTGGATTTATTTATTCACCTCTATCATCGGACTTTGATTGGACTTCACTTGCCTCATTCTTACCGGGAATAATGGCTCGAGATACTTTAACAGTAAGTATGGCTAAGAAATAATAGACAATTTTACCCGTTTTTATTTCTGTGACTATTATCGGTAATATAATCATGATTTTTACTAATACTGCTAGTATCGTCAATATCATTATGATAGAATTATTACTTTTGTATTTGATATTAACATATCAATTATTCACAATAGATTTTGAAAATAGAATTACCGGATATACGAGAAAAAAAATATCACAAATTAAATAACTACCGCTAAAAATTATGTTATTGGAGAAATACGACTTTAGCAAAAAAATTCTACCGGCCAAAATATTTACATAGAACTAAATATTATATTTACTTGGTGAGCACCCCCAAGTTTGGCACAAGGCCATTTTTACGTGCTCTTACCGGGGATATTTATATTCGGTGTTACCCTTCACTTAGATAAGATGCTCTCCCGAGTTAACGAGCCTCATCTGCCCGAGAGGCTAAAGGTGAATGTAATGCTTTTGACTGGGATTTGAACTCGCAAAACATAGAAACAAATATGTTTCATGCCAAACTCAATTTTATAAAACATTAGAAGTATTGCCCGGCTTTGTCCGGCCTCGAGGACTTGCCACTTAAATAATTAGGAAAGCTTATTATCTAGGAAAATCACTCAATGCCTTTTTTATACTAAATTTTATACCATACAAAAATTCATTTTTAATCATTTTTCATAACAAATTTATTTTTAATGGTCTTTATACTAAATTTAATACTGAAGCTTTTTTATACTATATTATTTTCTAATATTTAATATTCTAATATCTATAAGCACCACTAATGTTCAACCGCCCGACAGGACTCATGTCTCTCCTGGGCAATAGCTACGATTGTTTGTATATTCTCTATTCGATTTTGATTAATGTAGATAAGTAATTTGTTTCATAATTTAAAATTCTTTTTCTATTATTTTAACGTACCAGTGACACCAGTTCTTCATTCTTCTACTTCCAACCTGCTTCTTCTATAAACAATGGATTGGCCCATATTTTGGTAACCGTTCGCAAAACTATTGTTCTATTTACTGTGCACTATTTAGATACTAAATTCCTAGTTTTAAGCTCGAATCTCGCCTTATCCTATCTGCAAAGCCTAATCGTTACAGTACAAACCTCAGAACTTGTTTTGCTACTTTAAAAAGTAGTTAAAATAGCCTATTATATAGGAAGGAAATGCCATCTAGATTGAAATCAAATTGGATTTGTTAAGGTCTAAGATTATTTTTGGTCTAGACTGAAATTAAATAGGATTTGTCAAATTCTAAGGTTCTTTTTGGTCTAAATTTTATTTCAATTTAAACCAAAACGAATCTTAGACCTTAACAAATCCTATAGGATTTGTTAAGATTCTTTTTGGTCTAGACTGAAATTAAATAGGATTTGTCAAATTCTAAGGTTCTTTTTGGTCTAAATTTGATTTCAATTTAAACCAAAACGAATCTTAGACCTTAACAAATCCTATAGGATTTGTTAAGATTCTTTTTGGTCGAGACTGAAATTAAATAGGATTTAAGGTCTAAGATTGTTTTTAGTCTCGATGGAATCAAATACAATATAGATTCAAAGATAGAGAAATGATAAAGAACAAAGACTGTTGTAAACATTTGAAATGTTTTTATTTCGAACTGACAACAAACATTGATTCATAAATCGATAAAAAGATTTAAACCATTTTATGGAACAAAAAAATCAAGTTTTTTTCTGGTGTTCGATCTTCAGTAGAATTTTTTTCTTTACACTGAAAAAAAAAATTAATTTAATTATTTATGTAATTATAAAAGTCATATTGTAATGTTTGATGTGATTCTACATCCGGTTTCGAAACCCCACATTATGAGCACTGTGTGAGGCTAGATCAAGCAGAAGCCAACAAGAAAGTTTTTGGGGGATCTCTGATTCTGCCCATTTCTCAGTATCCCCCTCTCGGAACTCCAAAGGAAAGCAGAGCAGTGCGTTTAGCACCAGGTTGGCTGCAGGAGCTACCGAAACGAGCTGAGTACAGTTTTGGACCACCTTAGGGACTCCAAATCCGGATTTTCTTTCAGGTTTTACTACCTTAGCCTTTCCTGAGCTCAGGTAATCCACGAGGGAGTGGAGGTTTGTACTTCAGAGTTCTCCTTCTCCTAGATCCCTGTCTTCCCAAAGACTTAGGGTGCATCTACCCAGTGGGTTTTAATAGCGCCCCCTGATACTAAACAGGATATTTTCCTGTCCAGCGCAGGAAAAATTGTTGTTTGTACTTGACTATAAACGTGCAATTAATTGTAATTTGCTTTCAACAAATCTAGAGTAAGATGTTACGAAAATCTGAAAGTAAATTTGCTTAAATATTTATTTTATCGTCGCATGCAAATACGTACCTCTTTTGATGTATTTGGCAGCTGAAATAAGAAAAATATAGTTTATTTAATACTTAAATGTATTGCATGATGAAATTTTTATATTTAAATTTAAAACTCATAATTTCCTAAAAATTAAAGTACACAAAGTCTAAACACCTGGTTCCCAACCAGGGATGCTCACACCCCCAGGGGTTGCGAAACATCACTCCAGAGGGTGCAAGAATCGGGGCTGCAACTTCTAAGAAATTTCTATAGTTTTGCTCTTATTTTTGTTTTTTGTATAATTCCACATCCTTTATCCCTGAACAAAAAATTATATAATAGTAGGTTATAGTTCTTCTGAAGCATCATAAAATTATTGATGTAAAGGTACAAAATTGCAAAGTTTATAAGGCTGCATGATGCGTTGTTTATTATATTTGGTAATATTTCGGAATTAAAATTCCATTTTCGAACCAGTGCTTCTTGTCTGTAGTAGTTCTTGGATTCTTCTGCTGTGTTTGGTCAACTTTGGATCAAAAGTTTCTTATCTTTTTTATTACTTGGGAAGGGTGAGGTACTTATAGTTGTATCTTTTCTTTTTTCTTCTTTCTGCCTTTTCTACTATTATTCTAGGTTCTCTCTCTTTTTATTTTTTTTAAGAGATATTGTATTTACTTGGTGAGGAGCACCAACCAAAGTTTGACACAAGGACATTTTTAAGGTGATATTATATTTACTTGGTGAGCACCAACCCAAAATTGGCACGATGCCATTTTTACGTGCTCTTACCCGGGCTTTTTATATTTGGTGTTACCCTTCACCTAAATGAGCTCTGCTCTCCTGAGGTAACGAGCCCTATCTGCCCGAGGCAGCTAAAGTGAATACAATGGTTTGACTGAGATTTGAAGTGACGCGTAATACGATTCCAGAGCCCAAGGTTTTACCAATGCTCCGCCGTCGCTGCCCGAAAAAGCTGATATGCCGTAAAGTAAAAGAACAAACGAACTACTAACAACATCCGGGCTCTTTTCTTTTGCTCGTTTCTTAATTATAAAAAAAGGGTTTACTACTACACTCTACCATGACTTTCCCTACTGTCCACATTGTTACTCTTCTAGCCTTTTTCCCAGAATCTAAAAATAGAAACTGTGTAATTGGCAATTCCTTTACCAATCACTGGACAACACTTTTTGGCGGGACAATGCAACAATCCTAGTCTCGCCCTCTTCGAATCCAGCAGCCAAAAAGAACAGAGGTAAAGGAAAATCCTTCTCCTTAAAATTATGACTGATTAGAGCCGTCCGTTACTTTTGGACATTAAAGAACTTTATAGTTGGACTTTTTTCAAAGCCGCAGAACACAATAAGTTTTGCAAACCATAATCCTTTGTATTCTCTACAATTAATACACTTTTCCTTATATCTGTTTGTCTTCGTTTTTACCTTCACATTTTTTCCAGCTATATACACAACTTCTACATCCTTTATATTCTTTACTTAAATACACTTTTCCTTATATCTGTTTGTCTTCGTTTTTACCTTCACATTTTTTCAGCTATATACACAACTTCTAATTCATTACTTAAATACACTTTTCCTTATATCTGTATGTCTTCGTTTTTTTTTTACCTTCACCCTTATTACCAGCTACATACTCAACTTCTACATACTTTGTATTCTCTACAATTAATACACTTTTCCTTATATCTGTTTGTCTTCGTTTTTACCTTCACCTTTTTTCCAGCTATACTCTACGTTAAAACTTTCGGCTACAACGACCAATAGTTCGTCTGTTATTTCTCCACAATAAAAAGAAGAAAAATTAAGAGATGTAAATAAAAGTCAATACGAAAATGAAGAGGTAAAAAAAGAATAATAAGGGAGAACAGTGTCATATAATATTGAGGTCACACATTTTTTGATGGATGGTGCAACTGGTGATATCAGTGACGTCAGATTATCTATTTGAAAATATATAGATAGGTGTCAAACCAATCGTTTGACATAAAGGTCAGTCGTCGCAAAATAACCCAGGACAAAGAGCAAGGCCCTGTCATCGAGTGAGGAAGGTGACGGGATGTCAGCCATTGAGCCTACACATGCATATATTCGACAGGTAGAATTTTTTAACAACAACCCTGTTAACCAAAACAACCTTGTATTAGAAGAATGAGTATCGACACACCGGCACAAAACATACAATTTCAGAGTCCAAGCTTTTACCAATGTTCTACCCTTGTGGTCCACAATCCCTGTTAACCAAAACAACCATGTATTAGAAGAATGAGTATCGACATAAAGCACACACATGCACTTCCAGAGTCCAAGCTTTTACCAATGCTCCACCCTTGCGGTCCACAATCCCTGTTAACCAAAACAACCATGTATTAGAAGAATGAGTATCGACATAAAGCACACACATGCACTTTCAGAGTCCAAGCTTTTACCAATGCTCCACCCTTGCGGTCCACAATCCACGATCCCTGCTAACAGAAACAACCCCGTATTAGAAGAATGTGTATCAACACACTTGCACAAAACATACAATTCCAGAGTCCAAGCCTGTACCAATAATCCACTCTTGTGATCCACAATTATCGATATGTATCAGATTTCTTAAGGGTGAATAGTTTTGTGGCTATCCATGTTGTAAATCTCCATAAAAATAAGCTATAATTATTTTTTCCGCATAGTGAAAGATATTTTTAATCTATCAACTGCTCGGGTAAGATTTTGAGAAAAATGATGCATTTATTCTGGCTATGATTTAAAGGCAATATTTATTGGCAAAAACTTAGGTTCTATCATTTGAAAAATGCTTTAAATGATGTTGACAGAGAGACAGGAAGCAGAAAATATAAGGATATACTCACGATTAAGCTTTAAATCAGCGCATGCGCATCGAAAAAAGGCTCCATTTTGATTATTTTTTAAACAGATCCAATCGAGTGTGTATCTCTGTATTTTTGCTTTATTTCTTGTAATTGGATGAAAAAAAAAGAAATGGAATAAAAGACTTTTAGATTGAATTCTTGATGGAATGTTATAAAATAGGTAAAATGGATATAAAAAATATGCCTGATAATTTTCTATGATAGGTTTTGTATATTTTGGCAGAATATCGTCATTCATGTTTCGGTAAGAGAAAGTCAATTTGGCCAAGTGGATAGGCAGCCACATTTCGGAATTGCTCTAAGCAAATTCGAATCCCAGTCGTTCCATAAGCGTTCATATTTAGATTAATTAATACCCTTGGGAAAGGTAAAAATCCCCACCTTAACTCCTGCCTTAGGATTACTCTACTTTCGTTTCCTTTGTTTTGTTTCTCCTATTCAAAATGTTTTTGTTATTTTTGTCATCTTATTCCAGACCTATATCAATAGATATTCTCCTGAAGATCCTGATAGTGAAGTTGCTAGATGAAAAGTTGTTACTATTTAATGCGTCGTTGCTTAAAAATGACTATCAGTATTCGAAGTATAATTTTTGTTAGGCACTGACTTTGTAATAAGCAATTGCAAAAATTAACCATAAAAACTGTTTATTTTTAAACAAAATCCAGGTTTAGCTTACGTTAATTAGTAAAAAGACGACTTCACACGTACAATGGCCCAAGTCAATGATTAAAAACAAAACCAATTAACTAATTACTGTTGGTATTAACTAATTACTAATTGATGTCCAATGTGGGCGTAAAGAAGAGTACCTAATTACTTAACTCTTTTAAAAAGTTTGCGTAAAGTTTTTTTTAATTAAATTTCAAATCATTAATGGCTATTAATTTGCTTATAGCCTATATTTAAAATGAATAATGTGAGATTCCAAAGTCATGACTAGGGCTGTGATTATATGATTTTATTAACCCTTTAGACCATAAAGGGCCGATATATCGGCCCTAACAACTTAAGGCAAAAAGTGAAAATTACTGATGTTTTGTCCCTGATATGGTATCTCGATTCAACTGCTCTGAGTGACGCGTCGGTAATTCCATTTTGTCGGGGTTCAAAGAAAAACGAATGTTTTTGTCAGAACCCTGACATCTAGGGCTCTGTGACAAGAATTATCTAAAATATTTCTCAATATTGAATCGTAGTTTTATTTTTATTTTTTGTACTAGTTTATACACATTTGTTCTATTTGTTTATTCTGAGTATTTCAGAAAAATCCATGGTCTAATTTTTTAAATATACATGAATAATTGTAAATTTTGTTTCCGTTCCTTATATTATGGACGATACTGTATTTATAAATGTATATGTATATTTTGGCAGCAAAGTATTATTTAAATAAAATTAATTACTTAAAAGAAACATTTTGCTTGAGTTCAATAAATTTTCTTTATATATTATATTTACTTGGTGAGCACCAACATAAGTTTGGCTCAAGGCCATATTTACGTGCTCTTACCCAGGCTTTTTGGATTCGGTGTTACCCTTCACCTAGATGAGATACTCTCCTGAGTTAACGAGCCTCATGTACCCGAGGCAGCTAAAGGTGAATGCAATGGTCTGACTGAGATTTAAACTCCCATACTATGATTCCAGAGCCCGAGCTTTTACCAATGCTCCACCTTTGCTGCCAATTTTGTTATATATATATATATTTTGTTATATATATTTATGTATATATATATATTATTACTATTAATATAAGTAATAAGTTTGCTTAAAATTACAGAGTGCTCAATATCAGTGATAGAGCGTGTATATTTGTTAAGTGTATATATATTAGTCAACTGACGAACGCATCAGCGAGAAACTGGCAGTTGTTGACTCCCATTTACTCTGTGTCTACACTTATATAAAGCCCGGGTAAGAGCACGTAAAATGGCCTTATGCCAAACTTGGGAGTGCTCACCAAGTAAATATCATA
>JAUZSX010340704.1:0-10572 GCA_034780655.1 Idiosepius hallami
AATATTGTTGGCTTACATGGAAGAAAACTTTACAGTTTTCTGTAGTTTACAACCTTTTTTTTGTAAGGATATTCTCTTAATGCAATGGAAAAGTATATTTAATATAATAAAAATAATTACTAATGAATTTTTGAAGAAAAATTAATAACAAATCATTGGCTGTTCAACTAAAAATAAAGCTTCTTTTGTTTCTGTTCAGAGTTAAAGAAAAATCTTTTTTTATATGAATATTTTGAATTGTTCAATTATAATTTTTATTTTAGATGAGGCACCATAAGATAAGAATTAACTTTTTTATTCAGACTTAAAACACCTGAAGACGGCCTGAGGGTCACTAGGCCGAAACGTAGTGTAAAAAACATGAAATTACCAAGATGAGGACAGAAATCTGAATAAAAAATTTAATTCTTTTTTTTTAATTGTATTCAAATCTTTGCTTGCTTTTCATTCTTTGTGCTTCATCAACCTTCTTTCACCGAAATATTTGGGAGGCAATAGATCAGTGATTTTCAAAGTGGACAATACCGCCCCCTGGTGATATTTACAAACTTTAAGGGAGTCCTGGCTAGTGAACAATTGAGGGGGGTGGCGCGTTGTGAAAGGGGGCATTGGAGCAATTACAGTAAAATGTGATGTTGGTGTTGGTAGAAAGGCTGGAAAAATGGCACTATTTAATTAATTATCCCTTAGTCGCTTCAACTAGACATACATGCCTGTATACTTCCAACGTATATTATTCTAGATATACGGTCATTCAGGTTTTTGTTGGAAGAGGTTGAGGGCTTGCTTTTTGGTCTAGCGTTAAAAAGTTTGAAAACCAATACATTAGATTAACATAAAACTCAAAATCATTGCATTAACCTTAAAAAATGGCCTTGTGCCAAACTCTGTTGGTGCTGCTCACCAAGTATATTTTTAAACCAATCAAAGTTAACTCCAAGAAATTTAATTTTGGTCTGAAAGATTTATTTGAATCAAAAAATGTTTTTTTATTGGATGATTCCTGAAGAGCAGTTTTTGATCAATTTCCTGGAGAAGATTATTCTCCTAAATTTTTACTATGGATGGCCATAAGTGTTAAGATTTGTAAATTATTTTTAGTTTCTTCAAGTGGATTCTTCAGATAATTATTGTTTTGTTTTTTTATTATAAGTAAATTTTGATAAAACTTCAGTTTGAATCATCGTTTGGAAATACTGCTTTCAGTTTCATATCTTTCTTAGATTTCAATAAAAATTCAGCTCCGAATCTTATTGGTATTCCTACCCATAAAATTTTAATATTGAATAAAATTAGCAATTTTTCCCTTTTCTGTTGGCAAAGATTACAGCATCAATTTTCAGCCACCTTCATTATTAATTCAGTCAAAGGAAAGGAAGGATTAATGATAATAAATAAAAGAAATAAAAATACAAACTTGATATTTATAAAACATAGTTATGTATGTTATACGACTTTTAATTAAACTTATAACAAAGACAGTCCTGAATGTTATATTAGTTAGTAATCTAGTATAATCTAGTGATTTTATTATTAAAAACATCCTGTCTATATCAAATAATCAGAATAAATATCTTTACCTAAAGACTATGGAAGATTACCAGAATTTATTGTTCTAAAAACCCCTTGAAACAACAATCTTTTTTCACTAATATTCTGGAATCTGCTGCTAACCTTCAATCTAAATCTAAATAAATCTCTAAAAATCAATTAATCCTACAAAATAAAACCTTTTCTTAAATTGCATGATTTTGCTCTCAGTGACAATTCATTAGCAGAATTGAATCATCATCATCATCATCATCAATGGGAAATCAGGAAAATTCACTCTGAGGTTAATCAAAGTTTGGAACAGGAAAGGTAAATCATTGAAATTATTAGATAAATTATTACATTTTTTTCTGCACTTATCCTCCCCCAAATTGTTTAATATTTAATTTGTTTTTTAATTGGACTTTAAAGTTAATGATTTTCTTGATCCAAAACAAAAAAAATATAACTCACTTAGACATTTGCTAACACGCAGCACCGTGTTTAAGGGACCCTAAACTACACTCTAAACTGATTAAAGTTACATTCTCTTTGGTTGAAAGGGAAATGCCATTTAATAATATTTAATGGCTTTAGTAAGTTCAGTGTTTAGCTTGGGGTCCCCTGAACACGGTTCTGCGTGTTAAGAAAAGTATTACTCAGACTTTTGTTAAGATGCAGAACCGTGTTTAGGGGGCTCTAAGCTACTCTCAGAACCCACTAAAGTTATATTTTATTTGGGTGCAAGGGTAATGCCATTTTTTCCAGGACTATAAGAATTTTTTTTCTTAAATTGTAATCTGGGCTAGAGGTCCTTAGGTCCCTGTGCCCAACGAAAAACTAAGTCCGTTGAAGACTTAACAACCGCATTGCACCAACCATGCAATCACAACGGATTAAACACCAAGATTTAAAAGAAAAATATCGGCTCGTTTGTTTAGCTTTGATTGTCTTTGTTTTTGTCTGCGCTACCTTTCTCTTCCAGCTTAACTTGTAACGAGACGTCTGCAGAGACACCACGGCTACAACAGAAGATATGCAACAGTGCAACATATGCACCCTAGACTAGGCCAGCAATATTTTTTGTTTACAGTAAACTCTCTTTGAAAATTCCACAAAATGACATGAAGCAATTTTAAAAGAAGATAAATTGATTAGCAAAACTATTGGAATTGTAAAAGATTCTTTAAATATGTGGAACTGTCTTAATCAACACTAAAATACATCCAACAATATTTTTTATATTATTTTATGCAAAATAAATTAAAACTATGAATTTTTTTTCAATTTTAATATTTTTTTTTATTTTCTAGAAAGTTCTGGTTGATTGAAGACAACTTATTCCAGGGTAACCGTCAAGTATGTCATCTTTTACTTTACATTATAGATTTTATTATTATTAATATCATTTACTAACTTTTAGTAATTGTTGTGTTATTTTTGGTTTAATGAATGCTGTAGGGTATGAGCGCAGAGATCGGACTATTTAATTAAATACAGATGGTAAATTTAACTCGACCAATCACAGAGCAGAACAAAGACAATTCGCTATATAAGAACCCTAACTTAACAGATTTTTTTACTTCTTATGAAGTCCTGGACTACATGCAACTACTGCTGGATTTACTTACCACTACTCCTAATACTACCACTACAACTACTGTTGCTGCTACTGTCATAAAGTGCTGCTTTATAATACCATTATTAAATTTTAATAATAGTGTTATTTTTGATAAATTACCACTAAAACTGAATTCATTTTACTGAGGTTCAGCCTTTTTTAACAAGAGCAATATTTAGAAAACAAATCTAACTTAATAATATTTTCTTTTATTGTTAAAATAATAAATTTTCAACAATGAAGAATAACTTTATTAAATACTGACAAAATTAATCATGTAAAAAATTTGGTTTTATGTTCATTCTAAAAAAATGATCCATTGTTTTTTTTTTGTAGAAACTCTCTGAGATTCGTGACCATTGTTATGCGTCTGCAGTGGAAATGCTACAACAAATCAGGTAAATTATGGGTTTAGCTTTTGACTTGATTTTGTTTGGTTTGGCAGAGTTTGTAGAGGATTTATTCAATTGATTCTGTTGGTTTTTTACAGCATATCAACCTTTTTAAATCATTTAATGCAGTGAACAATTTTTGAGAAACATTTCTTTTTGTTCACACATTATTTCATGATCATCGGCGGTCACTTGTCGTCGAGTATGACTGTCCTCTGTCTTGATCCCTGTGGGCCTTCAGATGAGCGTATGGGTTCTCTTTTAGGAGGATGCCTGCGTGTGGTGTCTTTTAATGTAGGAAAATTCATCCTGCAGCCACCACATGGCCCCTTGGCAGAGGAAGGCCCTGTTCTAATGGCATGCAAAGCCATGACGACTGGAGGCCATCCTCTGTTGCAGCCTTTAACCGCCTTCAGTGCCATTGTGTCATAGTTTTCATCATCTGCCACATCTGCCATTGAGGTCTTTTTTTTTCAAAAAGATCTCAATGCATTATTTAACCCATGGCTGAAGGGAATGAGGAGATTCATAAATCATGAATCAGAACAAAAAATTTAGAAATAATTTTTATATAAACCAATTTAAAAACTAAGAAATATTTTTTAATTTATTTTGTGTTAGAATACTAAATAGGAAGAAATGGGAACTTAGATATAAATGAATGTTCACCAGAAGGAACAAAATGAAAAGAACAGAACTTGACAATCTGAGAATTAATTTTACTGTGAATTTTACCTCTGTCTTCAAGTGATTAACTGCAGATAGGAATGATGAGGAGAACAAAAAGTCTGCAATTAATACTTAGATAATAAAGCCTTATCTCAAAATAATTCCCATTAAAAATACAAGCGCTTGACAAGTTTTCAACAAATGAATTAAAATAATTTTGTAAATAAAAATAATAAATCTAAGATGACAATTGAAACTAACAATAAACTTGCATTTTCTTTCTTTTTTCTTCTTTACAGCACAGCATTCAGTCCTTGTGAAAAGTTGGCTGTAATACAAAAGACGTTTTTAGAAATTACTAAGGTAAGAAAATAACAATTTGTTTTATTATTATTATCAACAAATATTGGTAACCGCCAACCGTTTCTTTCTAATAAGGAATTTTCATTTTTTTTCTTTTATTTGATTGGTTAATAAAAGGTCTACCCAGAATTGGTAAGTACCAGAATGTACTTCCAGGATGCAAAAACATGTAGACAATTTTCCATGGCTTTTTTTTTTCTCCCTCCACTTCATAACTTCATTTATCACTTTGGATTTCTTGGGTCATTCTCATGAGTTGTTTTGTCTGGCACAAGGCCATAGCAACAGACTAACAAACTAACACAATCTCTAGATTTGGGATAAAGACTTAATATGAACTAGTTAAGATGTAAATCACTACTTTGTTTTGTGTTTAACGGCATATCAACCTTTTTAGGCCATTTGAATGCCTAGAACAATTACCTTTGATAAACATTATTTTTATACCGACATAGTTTTTTAATAACACAAGTTGTACTATCTAATCCATAGCTGGAGGGAAGGTGGGGATTCATACCTTTTCTAAGGGTATTAGTTGGCATGTCAATGTAGACGGAACAATTTGGATTCAAACTTGCATACTATGATTCCAAAGTCCAATTGCCTATCCACTGGGCCACGTCGACTGCCCAAAGACATCACTACAATTTCAACGTTAGCTGCTATAATAAAATGGTAACGAGTTTTACTTTTCCCATAATTAAGTAATTATCAAATATTTCAGATTTAACTGATAATAAATTTATTGGCCTGAAAGAAAATAAAGTTTTATTGATAAAAGAAAACCAAAATCAAAAATTTCTACCCAACTATTTTGCCTTACCACTAGGCAGATCTTTTCCCAACACCTCTTTAGAGATGAATTTTATGCATTTAAATATCATATTTACTTGGTGAGGACTAATCCAAGTTTGGCACAAGGCCATTTTTACATGCTCTTACCAGGGTTTTTTGCATTCAATGTTACCCTTCACCTAGATGAGCTGCTCTCCCAAGTTAACGAGCCCCATTTTCCCGAGGCAAGCTAAAGGTGAATGCAATGATTTTGATTGGGATTTGAACTCGCGTACTTTGATTCCAGAGCCCAAGCTTTTACCAATGCTCCAACTTTGCTGCCCATTATACTCATTTATGCATTTAAATATGTTTAAATTTTTTATTATTCATTCAATTAATAAATACCTCTAATCCACAAGCCATTATCATAAGTTCAACAAAATTAATACTTATAATATTGAAGACTATCTTTATATTAATGGTTTTAGAAGGAAATGTAAAAAAAATAATAATCTTTTAAAACTCGAACAAGTCTTATCTTTATTTTTATTTTTGGTGAAGAAAGTTTTGCACTCGTTTTTCTTTTGGTTTTGATTCCTAAATTCCATTTTATGGTGATGGTCATCTTTATGGATAATAACAAGTTGTCACAATTCAAAAGCATGATTAGTTTTAAAACATTATTTATTACTTCATTACTTTATTAAGTAAGCGGTGAAGTGGAGCATTGGTAAAAGCTCGGACCAAGGAATCATATTATATGAGTTCAAATCCCAGTCAAACCATTGCATCTACTTTTAGTTATCACGGGTAGATGGAGCTCATTAACTTGGAATAGTGCTTCATCTAGGTGAAGGACAACACTGATTACAAAATACCCTGCAGCCTCTTCTGCTTCCAGTTGTCGCGGGTTTGCTCCACTGATGTGAGCATTGGAGGTAGAGGGTGTCTATCTGATGCGCAACATATACTACCCCCAAAAAGCTGAGCAAGCAAGTTGGGAGCTAAGGTGGAAGTACTGAGGCCTTAAATAGTCATCATCAAGTCTGACTAACTGAATGATGATGATGACTTTATTAACCATATTTATTTTTAATTAGAATGGAATTTGCAATTTAAATTGTGCAAAATACAATTGACACCAAAAATATTTTCATATCCCCTATCAGTGGCATGTGCGTTAAAAAAGTATGATTTTAAACTATCGATTTATCTTATATGTTAAGTATTTAATAAAAATTATTTCTGAAAACTATTATATATAATTACTAATTACTGTATTTACTCATATAAAGTGACTTTTGTAAGCTATTGTTTTGGGTGATGGGTCCATCTTATCAAGATTAATGTATGTATTTTTCACATAGACACTTCAACATTAACCTGGTCATTATTCATTTATTCTAGTAAAAATGAATAGTTTTTTTTAATTAAGAGCTTGTATAATACAATACATAAGTATACATAGGACTTTTATAAATGCCTATAAACTCAGTATTTGGGTGGGTGTATTTGCATTCTTTGTAAGTTTTCACATTTTTTTATCAGAGTTTAAAGAAAATATTTTATATATAACAATTTTATGAAAGTAGACTGACTTTGCATTTTGAATACTTCAGTGAAAAAAAAATAAAACTGGAAGTAGCCAAACTTAAAGAAAAACCAAAAGTTCTAGCCTGACTTTATTTAAAATGGATGCAAAGACAGACCTGCAGTAGAATTAATATTAAAAAGTAAATGCTCAAAAAATGATTAAAAAAAAAAACAAACTATTATTGAAAGCACCTCAAAATTCTACATAAAACTTGCATGTCTTCACTCATTTAGATGCAGTTTTTTGGTTAAAAAAAATAGGTATTTTTATAAGCAATTTAGAAAGTGATCTGATGTTACTTAATAATGCCTGCAAACACTCAAAAAACATGTTTCAAAAATCTTTTTCTCTCATTGTAGCAATAGTTTAAGGAAAGTTTTTTTTACTTTAGCCAACACATTAGTTATGATTCACAAACAGTGCACAAATTGAACTTTTCACTTATTTCACAGTAGTAACTTATTCAGTCAATCTGATTTAAATAAAGTCTTTATGTATTATTCTTAGTTACAATCATTTGAAGTAAAGAAATTGTCACTTAAAAGTGATAATCAATTCCTTTAACCATTTTCTGAATAGTTATTTTAATAGAAGTTTTTTGTTTCTTAGTCTGTCTATCACTTCTTTATATATACATAGGCATTATTACTTATGCTCTTCATTTTAGGCAGTAAATGGTTCCTTTTTTGCATTGTATTCATGAAGATTTAATCCTATTACAAGTGATCACTAAAAGTTATACATAAATAACTTCTATCAAGTTGTGACTTTCGAAATCAGACCAATCTACCCCCATGGATTAAATAATAGGTTTAGTCCAAAGTTTCATAAAAGTCCCTTTTAGCAACTTAAAATGAGAGGTTACATAAACAAGCTTTGTGAATATAATAATAGTCTAAATAATCCAAATAACACAAAATATACACTATGAATTGATTTGGTTGTTTTTAATGCTAATAAATGATAAATAGTAATATTTTCATTCAAAATTTTATAGCTTGTATTTTTCAATATTAAAAAAAAGTATTTTCTGTGAAATTTATGTAATTTTAGGATTAAATAATTATTCATTGAAAATTTTTTCTTCCTTTAAAAAAAAAATGAAGATTCATCTTTCTGAAAGTGACATTTTGTTTTCCATTCTGCAGTTCTAAAAAACATCCATTTTTCTGCCTTAACAAACTGATATTTTCTTATCTGCAATGAAAATGCCTTCAGCTTTTTGGCTTGTAATTTTTGTTTATTTGAATGAATTTATATTTTCAATTCCTTTGAGATAAGGCTTGATAATCTGTATATCCATTTTTGCAGACTGTTGTTCTCATCCTTATAATTCAGGTCTTAACTGCGACAGGATAGGAATGTTGAGTCTAGAAAATATATCCACATAAATTACTACCCTCTATAGTTGTTGTCTCTCTATGTACTTGGTCTTCTTAGGTAGGATTAAAACCATCATCTTAAGACAATGCTTACTTGATGCTGTAGAGCCTCAACTTGTCTATCCACTGTGCCATGGACCCCTCGAGGTGTTGAGTCTCTATGATTTCAAGTGGGCATTGTCTGAAGACAGAGGTTTCAATCCTAACCAAGAAGGTCAGAAAGTTGGCCAAAACATGGTGAGACAACATTCCACAAAAATGGATATGAATGAATTGCTTTCTAATCTTTCTCATTTCTAATTTTTTAAAAATGTAATTGATCCCAAAAATATATTTTTGTGTGCTAACCACTTCTTTGAATTTAAAAATTCATTTTCTTATTTAAAAAAAATATTAACCAAGTGAAATAATTTTAAAATTTTTGAAATAAACAAATATGCTCAAAAGCAATCAAGGTCAATTCAAATACACAAATAGATGAATAAATCTAATAAATATATTTTCAATATAAGGTGAAATTTCTTTTTATTTAATTATTTTCTCTTGGGGTTTGATTAAATTCCTTTAAGGCTTACTAAATCTTAATACCGTTGCAATATTTCAGACAAATTGCAAACATGATTTCCTTTTTTTATTTTTACTCACTTGTGATCATCATATTGTTTCGCACAGTGATGTGCATAGTGTAACAATCAGTTTCCTTGAAAGGAGTAGCAGGGGTACCGCGTGCAGGTTTGTTACTTGCCCTTGTATAGTACCTGGTATTCTTAAATAGTCACCCATCTAACTAGTGACCAGGCTTGACGTTGCTTAACTTTGGTGATCTAAGGGGAACCAGTGTCTCCAAAGCGACTTGACCGTATTTGTGATAGAAATATCTGATATCTTTTTTTTAATGGAATCTGTTTCTATATCAAAGGGTGATTATGAAAGATAGAAAATATAAAAAATATTAATTTTGGAGGTTTGTAAAAGAATAATAAAAAGGATTATAATAGACAGAAAATATTTTTAAAAAATAATTTTTTTTTTCTAATCTCTTAACACGTTCTCCACTCTTCTCTCTAATTTCACTTTACAAAAAAAACTACAGAATTATTAAGTAATTACATTAAAACTAGATCTAGTTTTTGCAATATAAATTTTATGAAAAGACATTTCTATTGAGTTATTTACATATCAATTATATGCATACACATATATTTTTAATACTAGACACATTTTTATTGCAAAAATGTTAACTTTCAGATTCATTGATTATTTGAATGAATCCGTTTTCAACATTTCTTATAAAAGAAACAAAAATAGTTTTTATTTGGGGAGAAAGGTTCATAAAGGGTCATTTATGGATAATTCATGAAAAACTTTCTAAAACTCAATTTCTTTTTCTTTTGTTTGTTTTAATGGCATATCAACTTTTTTTCGATCCTTATTTTCTATAAACATTCTTTTGTTCACACTTAGTGCATCTGGTGTTATACAAAACTATTTAATTCAGAATTAGAGAGAATATAAGATTCATAATTTTCTCAAGAGTATTATAAGTCTAAATGTAATCAACATGGATTGAACTTATGATTCTGAAGTCCAAGGGCCAATCTATGGTCCCAAGTGGATTTCTTTTTTTTTTTTGTTTAGTTATTATGTTTTATGAAACTTCTTTGTTTTACAGACTTTTACTCTGAAAGATTGGTCCATAATAAATTCTTTCTATCCTAATGACTGAAATGTCAACTGGGAATCAAGACAGTTTTCCAAAGATTTGACAGGACCCAAAGGGATAAAAAATGTTATTATTTAATAAATCAATATAAATTCAATGTGATAATTGATTGTTTATAAATGTGATTATTTGGTTTTTATTTCTTTTCTATTTGCTTCATTGCAATTTGCTTTGATTTTATTTTGTTAATTCCAGGCTGTGCAAATCACTCTTGGCAATGATTATATTTGGTGTATGGATGATTTGTTTCCTATTTTCCAATATGTTGTTGTTCGATCCAAGATTCAACATCTTGGAGCAGAGATTCATCTCATTGATGATTTAATGGAACGACACCTTGAACATGGAGAATTAGGAATTATGTTCACAACACTCAAGGTAAGGGAATCCTTCTATTTCTAGAATTAGGAATTATGTTCACAACACTCAAGGTAAGGGAATCCCTCTATTTCTAGAATTAGGAATTATGTTCACAACACTCAAGGTAAGGGAATCCCTCTATTTCTAGAATTAGGAATTAT
>JAUZSX010340725.1:0-10572 GCA_034780655.1 Idiosepius hallami
AAAAGCCCGGGTAAGAGCACGTAAAAATGGCCTTGTGCCAAACTTGGGTTGGTGCTCACCAAGTAAATATAATAAACTCAAAAAATAGGTAGGAAATGTTTTTATCATATTTCATTCTAATCAGAAATCAACAGTTCAAATTCATCCAACAATAATCAATTACAACTGTAGATTCCATTTCATATATACACACATACATACGATCCTATATATATATTTAAATATTTAAAGAAATTTAAATAAACAGTAAATTTTATTCTAAAACATTTAGACAATAAAATTTTTATCAATAAAAAGGTTTTATACATTTACACTATCACAACTTATCTTAATGCTGGAAATGTCCTCCATTGGCATTAAGACATTATTTTCTACTGAACACCAACTTTTCAGACAACTTGTGTGTATGTGTGTGTGTGTGTGTGTGTTTCGTATTGAACAGCATTTCATTTTTTTGACATTTAATTCTCATGTAAATGCTTATTTTCATGTTGAAGGCAATGTCACCAGAGTCTTGCTTAGTGCCCCCGCAAATTGCGGGGCGAGGGGGTCACAAGCTCTAATGGGGCCCCCCGCAAAGGCTCCTTGGCTAAGTTGGCTTCACATATCTTTTGTAATTAAAAATATTACCAAATAAATTATTTGAATTAACTAGAAAATCATTATCACACTTGATATACACCTATCGATATCTCTCTTTCTGTCTATTTCTCTTTCTCTATATATATATATATTTCTATATGTACGGTCTTTGATCAAAGGCTCGAGTATGTTAGAGGGGGGGGACAACTTACCTTTTGAGGGGAAATGGGGCCGCAAGACGCACTCTGTGTCGATGCCGCTACGTGGCTAAGCATGGCACTGAGGAGCTGTAAATGGGTAAGTCATTCAAAAGAAAAAAGGAGGCGTACGACAAAAATGGACCTCAAAGTGACACCCAAGACCTATGGACCCTGTGGGATTGTGCATCATGGCATGCAACAAATACAATACAAACAGAATTGATTTAACTAATTATTCATTTAATAATAAAAATTAAGCTCTTTTATAACAGAGAAAGAATTTAAAGATCGGTAATCTTGATAAGTAAATATAATAATAATAATAATCATCTTTACCTGTGTAATTTTCGGGCATGGTTCTATTGGCGATTTGCGCACCAGCACCACCAGCACCTCCACCACCAGCACGACTAGGACGACGATGATTACAATGACAACGACAACAAACAACGACACTTGAAGTAACGGGAAATAATAAAATAAAATCATGTGCAGGGAGAATAAAAAGGAGAGGAAGAAGGGGAAGAAAGGAAAGAAGAAGAAGAAAAAGAAGAAGAAACGGGAAGTAGAAGAAAAAGAAGAAGAAGAAGAAGAAGAAAAAGAAGAAGAAGAAAGGAAAGAAGAAGAAGAAGAAGAAGAAGAAGAAGAAGAAAAAGAAGAAAAAGGAAAGAAGAAGAAAAAGAAAAAGGAAAGAAGAAGAAGAAGAAAAAAAAGGAAGAAGAAGAAAGGAAAGAAGAAGAAGAAGAAGAAAAGAAAGAAGAAGAAGAAACGGGAAGTAGAAGAAGAAAGGAAAGAAGAAGAAGAAGGAAAGAAGAAGAAACAGGAAGAAGAAGAAAGGAAAGAAGAAGAAGAAGAAGAAAAAGGAAGAAGAAGAAGAAGAAGAAGAAGAAGAAAATAGGAAGGCAAAAAGAAAAAGTAAAGGGAAAGAAACAAAAGGAAGAAGAAAACGAAGAATAAAATAGGAAGGTTAGAAGAAGAAGAAAAGCGAAAGAAAGAAAAGGGAGAAGAGGAAAGAGGAAGAATAGAAGGAAGAATGAGGAATAATAATAAGAGGCAAAAAAAAAAGAGAGGAGGAAAAAGAAAAAAATTAAAAAGGAGAAAAGAGAAGAGGAAAGAAAAGAAAAAAAGAAAGAGAAAAGGAAAAAGATAAAGAGGAAGAAAAGAAAAAAAAGCAGGAACAAAAAAACAGTCAGGAAAAAAGAAAGAAAACAAAAGTTGGGGGTCGCTTCTTACCCCTCCTTTTTTTTGGTTTGACAGCGGGGGGGGAGCAAACGGAATTGGAACTTAAAATGACCAAGGGAAAGAAAAAGGCTGTCTGTCTGTTCGTCTTATGCCTTTTTTTTCTCTCTTTCTAAAACCTTTGAACCCTTAAGAACTGATACATCGGCCCTGAAGACTTAAGGCAAAAGAAGACTCACACACAACGATATTTCAACCTCTACCTTTGGACCCTGATTTAGCAATATTACCAAGTAGTCACTCAGTAGTTACTCAGAGCCTGTTTAAACCCTAAAGAATCGATATGTCGGCCCTGACAACTTGAGCAAAAGAAGACACACACACACAATATTTCAACCTCCATCTTTGGACCCTGACTTAGCAATATTACCAAGTAGTCACTCAGAGCCGTTCTGTTAAAGAACCATTATCAGGGTTGAAATGTCAGTGTGTCTTTTTTTGCCTTTGGTTACTAAGGCTGATATATTGGCCCCTTAGGATCAAAAGGGTTAAAGTTGAAAAATCTTCAATGTAAGAAGAGGTGGGGGGAGAGGAATGAAAAAGAAGGGGTCAGTTGTGGGGGGAGGGGTAATAGAGTTGACCTTTTTTTTTTTTTCTTAGTTATTATTTTATTTGATGTTGGGCATTTTTCAATATGGAGAATGATGATGATGATGATTATGATGTTTGTTTAGTTTTTTACGGCATATCAACCTTTTTTAGGCTATTTAAATGCCAAGAAAAATCATTTTTGAGAAAAGTTCTTTTTGTCTACATTTTGTCTTTTGAATAACCCAATGTGCACTATTTCATCCATAGCTAGAGGGAATGTGGGGATTCAAACCATTTTAGGTCATTTAATGCCGAGAACAATTATTTAGTGAAAAACGTCCATTTTTGTCCACATTTTTTTAAAAACATAATATGCACTATTTAGTCCATAGCTGGAGGGAATATCAGAATTCATACCTTTTCCAAGGGTATTAGTCCAAATGAGATTGTAAATGGAATATATTATATATTATAATAATGATGGCTATTGGGATAATAATAATGATGATGGTGAATGATGAAATAGAAAAGTTTTAATTCTTTTTTGGTGTTGAAGGATGGACAACTATTGTAACATTTGGGAGGAGGGAGTCACAAAATGGAAGAAGAGAGAGAGAGAAAGAGAGAGAGATGAGGGAAAAGAGAAGGAGAAAGACAAAGAGAGAATGGATATGAGAAAGCCAGTACAGAAGTATAGATCCTTATCACAAAAGGAGGGAGAGAGAGACACACACATACACACAGAGAAAGAGAAAGAGAGAGAGACGAGGAAAAGAGAGGGAGAAAGACTAAGAGAAAGAAAGTGAGAAAGCCAGTACAGAAGTAGAGATCCTAATCACTACTTTTCTACCTCCTCACCCTCCCACCCACAGCCCAAAAAACCCTAATGGTTTTCTTCCTTTCTTTCTTCTTCCCTTCCTTCCCCTACTCCCTTCTCTATTATTCCTTCCCTTCCATCCCTTCATCTATTATTCCACACTCCAGCCTGTCTTCCTTATATTCTACAACCAACAGGACAGTCATTGGAAAGCCACAAACACCATAAAACAAACAATTTGTGATAAGGTGGGGGGGGGCAGCTGAGGTCCACTTGGGGTAGTTGATAGGCATTTAAATTTACATTTGGACTAATGTCCTTGGGAAAAGTATCAATCCCCATATCCTCACCAGTTATCAATTAAATAGTCTATACTGTGTCATTTAAAAGACTATGTGCAAACAAAAAAGAATATTCAATAAAGAATTTAGCATTAAAGAGGCTTTGCTGTGTGTGTGTGCGTGTGTGTGTGTGTGTGTGTGTGTGTGTGTGTGTGTGTGAATATAGTGACTGCCACTTATTTACCAAAGAAGGCCAACATGTTCGAATGTGAATGTGTCCGCTTTCGATGAGCAAACTCTACATATCTATGGTCAAAATCAAACTCCACTAAGACATCTTTAATGTATATGTAAGGCTCACCTGAAAGTAGCATGAATAATTTGTGTTTCCTCAAAGTCCTGACATCAAGCATAGACATGCTGCCTCCATGATTTCTGATCGAGCACTATCAACTCCTAATTCACTACCTCTATGCCTAAGGCCATTAGGTTACTTTTAAAGACTTGTGACTTTAGGCACTTTTCTCGTTCAACCTCCCCACAGAACAAAAACTTAATAATTCTGGTATTGTCCACCATTCTTACAGGGTGTTGCAATATACATACATTATACACACATACTCACACACACAGAGACAGAGAGAGAAAGAGAGAGAGAGAGAAAGAGAGAGGCCATTTCAATTATTTAGCTTGAATGGATCAGAAATTCAACAATAAGATCTGTTCAGTCTTTTCCAAATACAAATAAAATTCAACAAATATATTATGGAGTTTATTTCTTTAGATGCACAGTAACTTTTAAACACACTGCACCAATAACTGATTATACACCTTTAAGCAAAAAAAAAAAAAAAAATTCTTTAGAACTACAGATTCTAAATCATATTGCAGAATTTGATAAGCAATTAAACAATGAAATTGAATATAAAAAAACATTTAGGGTTGTCAATAAAAATGTTTCTTCTCATGATTGGAATTGCCAGACTCAAAGGAAAAAAGAAAAGAAAAAGCATGAAGACATTTAATAAATCTAAGACGATGCCTGAGATGTCATTTCTGCCAAATGTCAATGACAATTAAAGCCATCTTGAATTTTTTTTTTCTGGGGGGAAGGGGGAGGATAATTTTTTATGGTATTTTTTTACTTCTCGTTTTCTTCCCAGAAAAATGAAGGCAAATGCAAATTAGGTCTACATCTTTTTTTCTCTTCTCTTTCAAAAAAAAAAAACAAAACAATCTCAACAAGGAATCATGACAAAAAAAAATCTCATTAAGAGATTTTGAAATTGTATAAGTATTCATTACCAGCAGTTTAACCCAATATTCACTGTAGAAACCAGCAAATTTTAGAAAAAGCCAAAAAATTAGTTGAGAGTAGATGCAAAGTCAATGGCCTTCGGTGACTGTCACTTTCTCATCTGAACGGTCATCAGACCAAAAAGGGTTAAGGTTAGGTCTGAAGACCGTGCAAGAAACTGACAGTCACTGAAGGCCGTTGCCATAGTGTCTACACTCAAATAAATTTTTGGCTTTATCTATCTCTGATATTGGGCACTCTAACTATAAATTTAAGCAATCTTACTATACAGATTTAATTGCAGTTAATCAGACTTGACTATGACTTGTTGGGGCTTCAGTATTCCACTTTGGCGCCCAACTTGCTTGTGCAGTTATTATTTGTTGGTGTAGTATCTATCTGTTGGACATCAGATAGACACCCTCTGAACCTCCAATACTCACACCTAGTGGAGCAAACGTGTGATGACTGGTTGCAGAGGAGGCTGCAGGGATTTTGTAATCAGTGTTGCCCTTCACCTAGATGAGCTATTCTCCTGAGTTAAAGAGCTCCATCTTCCCGAGGCAGCTAAAGTTAGATGCAATGGTTTTGACTGGGATTTGAACTCATGTAATACGATTCCATAGTCCGAGTTTTTACCAGTGTTCCACCTTGCTGCCCATTGTCAAGGCTGGCTGACTTTTTTTTTTGGCTTTAGTTTTGTCTCTTTATGTCATATCAACCTTTTTGGTCATTTAATGCCTAGAACAATTTTTTTTAATATAATCTTTCTTTTTGCTTTGGTTTTGTCTTTTTATGACATATAAAAAAGAAGATGAAAACTAAAAAAAAAAAAATTAAGAAATCGACTTATTGGTCTGTGTTTTTTTATTTATGGCTTTTAACCCTTTCCACAACAGATTCTATTTTCGCTATCGGAACATGCAGCTTTCTGGGGAGGGGGTCTAACTGAACCATCATTTGATCAGAAAAGGTTTTCATCTGCTTCCATTTCTTTTTTTTTTTTCATAAAAACAAAACAAAAAATAATATTGATCAACAAGCAAACGAGAGACAAGCTGAGCCCATTGCCATGACAACAGACCCCAAGAGACAACAAATGGCTATTGGCACAATTATATTAAGTGTATTAAATTCCACATTTTATTTTCATTTTTTTCCTTCACAAGAGAGACAAGAGACTTGGATTATTGTAAAAGACATAATAATGGCAGCAGACATGTTACGTTGTTGGCTAAGGGATTTACTTACAGAGAAAATCGGTGGAGGGACTGAGGGCTATAAGGTTTCGAAATATTCTTGAGCAAAAATCAAAAATTTACCAGAAAAGATTCAAGATATGCTTTTTAACATCATATCAGTTATTCCATAGTTAACTGAATCTCTTCCTTACACAGTCATGGGTATTTCACACCCCCCCCCGACTCTGCCTGAACTGCAACTCTCCTTTCCTTCTTCTGTCTGTTACGAGAGAGGTTGTAATAGTCACTAACCCTGTTACACCTTCTGTTTCTGTCACATAACAAAAATAAACAAACCTTAACAAAACCCCAATCAAGGCTTTACAGACAAATTCAACTTTAGTTCAACATTGGATAAAAATCCAACGTTCATCGCCCTTTTTGTTCTCTTAGTTTCGTACTTAATGTGCAATTACATTTTTTTTAAAGATGAGGCATCTTAATCTGAGAAATTATTTTATTGCAGACTTTTATCCTCATCTTGGTAGTTTTTGTTGTTGGTAGTTTTAGTTTTTTCTAACCCTAACCCAAAAGCACATCAAGCTTTCTTCAGGTGATTAATTGCAACATCAATGCTGAGTCTGGTAACTGTATCCCAAGTAATATTGAGAAAACAACAAAAAAACAAAGACCACCAAGATGAGGACAAAAGTCCGGAATAAAATTAATACTTGAATCTTTTATTATTTAAATAATTTGACTTTGCTTGATTAATTTAAAAAAAAAAAAAAAATAAAGAGGTTGAAAAGACATTTTTTATGATTTTCAAAGATTAACAGTGAAAAAAAAAAGTCTCACCAAAAGGTGTTTAATAAATTTTAGTTGTGAGTTGAAAAAAAGTTATTCACAAATGCAAGTGTTTTATTTGCAACGTAGAGCCCTGCTAATTGACACAAAATCACTCTCAATTGATATGTAATCATTGTATGTTGTTCAGTAATGTTACAGACAAAAACCAGATGAGGTGCAGCACCTTAAACACAAGAAATGGAAAACATGCAGAACCCTGACTGTCCCTGACTGCAAAGAAACCAAATAGACATTGGTAGAGTTAGATCCATCTAATAACTAGTGTGACAAATACAACATGGCAAGTTTTGCATACTACGATTCCAGAGCCCAATGCGCACAATTTGGCTCTGGAATCGTAGTACACAAGTTTAAATCCCAGTCAAACCCATTGCATTCACCTTTAGCTGGCTGGGGCAGATAAGGCTCATTTACTCAGAAGAGCAGAGCTCATCTATGTAAAAAGCTCCGGTAAGAGCACGTAAAAATAGCCATGTGCCAAACTTGGGTTGGAGCTCACAAAGTAAATATAATATAATATAATAATATATATATATAAAATCGAATGTAAATAGGACTTCCTTTTCACCCCTACGAACGCATAAGCAAGAAACTGGCAGTTGTCGACTCACGTTGACTCCGTGTCTACTTTTAACTAATATACACGATCTATCACTGATATTGAGCACTCTAACTATAATTTTAAGCAACCCTATTAATTAGAATAATAGGGTGAGGGCGAAACTGGTTTTTTTTGTAGTTTTCATAATGAAAATGCCTTCTTTAGCAGTGCGCACATTTTCTGCTTCTGCGATTATAAAGTTTTTTACAATCAAAAAAAAAATATATATATATATATAATTATAATGCAATTGAATGCATAAAAAGAAGAGAGAGAGAGAGAGAGAGAGAAAGGGAGAGAGAGAGAGAAGGAGAGTCTTTGGTTTTTATTGAATAAACCAAAATCTGTCTTATTTCTAATGAAATGATTTATTTACCTGAATACTTGGGTTTGGTGGGGTGGTGTATCTAGAAAAAAATTCAAGAAGAAACCAAAGAGAAGCAAGACCACCATCCCTAGCACTACCCCCAGTAACACCAAGCCCAGAACCCACTCTCTCCCCATTAAATCCAGAAATAAAGAAAACAAAATAAAAAAATAAAAGTGAAAGAAATTATGAATCCATTATTACTTATTATTTGTTCATTGAGTTTTTCATGGGGAGGAAGGGATGGGGAGGAAGGAAGGGTGAGAGGAAGAAATGAAGGGGAGGAAGGAAGGAAGGGAGGGATGACAGGAAGGGTGGGAGGAAGAAATGAAGGGGAGGAAGGAAGGGTGGGAGGAAGAAATGAAGGGAAGGAAGGGAGGGAGGGAGGGATGACAGGAAGGGTGGGAAGAAGGAAGGGTGTCAGGAAGAAATGAAGGGGAGGAAGGAAGCAAGGAAGGGAGGAAAGGAAGGGTGGGAGGAAGGAAGGATGTGAGGAAGAAATGAAGGGGAGGAAGGAAGGGAGGGAAGGGAGGGGAGGGAGGAAGGAACAGAAAGAAGAGAAAGATTGAGGGAGGGAGGAGAAAAAAAGGAAGAAATAGAAGGGAAGAAAAAGGTTTGGTTTGGTTTGCTAGGGTTTAACGACCTATCAACCTTTTCTGGTTATTTAAAGTCTTGTCGGGTTTAGGGAGAATTTTGTCTATTCATTTAATATTATTTGGTTTGCTAGGGTTTAACGACCTATCAACCTTTTCTGGTTATTTAAAGTCTTGTAGGGTTTAGGGATAATTTTGTCTGTTTATTTATTTAATTGTTGTTTTGGTTTGTTAAGCTAATTGTTGGAGTTCTCTTTTTTCTTCCTTTTTGGTGAAGAAGCCTTCTGTAGTGATAAATTCATTGATATGGTCTTCAGGATGTTTTTAATTTTGGTAGTTTTTTAAACTAATATTCAAGTTTTAGGCACAAAGAAGGAATATGGTTGGATTGAAGGAAGAATGGTAAATAGGAAGCAGTGAAGGGAGGGGTGAAGGAAGATAGAGTAGGAAAAGAAAGAGGGATGGAGGGTGGAAAGGAAAAGGAAAGAAAAAATTAAACCCAACCCAGCCAACTAACATTCCTCCTCATGTCCCTTCCATTGCTTGGTCACACCCTTAGCCTACAATGCCATAAAGACACTTTGGTAATGGAATGGAGAAAATGAAATGGAAATATGGAAAAATACAAAGGGCAAATAACCGGCAATCAAATTAATCAAAAGACAAAATAATATAAATTTAAACCATAGAAGGTATGAAAGTCTGAATTTGAGGGATTTTTTTGCGCACAGGTTTAGGGGTTAGGGTTAGGGTTTAGGGTTAGGGTTTAGGGTTAGGGGTTAGGGGTTAGGGTTTAGGGTTAGGGTTTAGGGTTAGGGTTTAGGGTTAGGGTTAGGATTAGGGTTAAAAGTCTGCAGTTTTCTATTATTCTTATTATCGATGATGAATCAATTACCCATTTTCGTCATTAAGCATGTGCTAAGAATCATAACCCTAACCTCCCCTTCTATCGTTTAAAAAAAAAATCTATATTATTTTATCTTTTGGATAATTCAAATGCTGATTATTAGCTCTTTGTATACTTCCATATTTCCATTTTATTTTCTCCATTCCATTTTTTACACAACCCAAAACCCAAAAGCGCATTGGTCTTAGACAAATTTACCGATACTTCAATCCACCCATTATGCAAACAAACCCACCCACACACTCACCATTAGTTTGTCCAGAGTGGAGTGGGAGTGGAGAGAAGCTGTTAGCCACTCCTCCACCCTCAGCCACTCGGCATCTGGGCTCCGACAGATTAAAAAACAACTTGTTACTAGGTTGACTCTTGTCGACCCCTCTCCCCACTCACCATAGCATCCCGCCTCGAGCATCCCCCATACCTCCACCTTCTTCCTTCCTGGACACACGCACCAATTGCAAACCCATCAAGCCACACTCAGCTGCAACCTCTACTCTTACTAGGACTGCCGCTGCTGCAACTACCACAATGGCTTCTCACTCTTTATGCTGATCTTTATATATACTCTTTATACTAGTCTCTCTCCCCCCTCTCTCTCTCTGTCTCTTCTTACCTTCCATCTTTCCTTTCTCTTTCTTATCTTAATCTCACTTTCTCTCTATTTCTTTCCCCAACACATCCTCTCTATCTATCTGTCAGTCTATCTATCTATCTATCTATATCTTTCCAATGCAACAAAAAACAAACTTTTTTTCTTAAATATATAAGCAAACAATTAAAACAAATATAGAACATCTCATTACTATACAAGTTGTCGAGAAAAGTTGGTGTACAGTAGAAAATAATGTATTAATGCCAATAGAGGACACTTCCAGTATTTCCTCTAAGATAAGTTGTAATTCTGTAAATAAATAAAACCTTTTTAATGATAAAAATAGTATAGTCTAAATGCTTCATAATAAAATTTACAATTTATTAGTTTATTTAAATTTCTATATACTCGTAGTTTACAGGAACTTTTTGTACACAAACACACACACATATATATATATATATATATATATATATATATATATATATCACCGTTGTTTCAATGTCTAAACTTA
>JAUZSX010340736.1:0-10572 GCA_034780655.1 Idiosepius hallami
TGTCACAAGAAATGCAACATAAAATCTGACAATATGTGAATAAAATAAATCTATGAAAAAGCATCTATATTCTTCTTCCCTTTTTTGTGTCACGTAGATATATTATTGTACATATGTAGGTGTGTGTGTATGTGTATGCATGTGTTAAACAAAGTTCTTCCTTATACTAGTTGTAAATGAAAAAGAGAAAGAAATTGTCTTAAAATCCACAAGAAAATAATTATAATAGGATTTGAAGCGGTACAAATTGAAATCTATTTTTTTAAACGAGCGAGCACCAACCCATGTTAGGTACAAGACCATTTTACGTGCTCATAATTATGATGAATCTAAGAAATCTAGTCTAAACAAATAATCTGCATTCAACAGAAAAGGGCAGAAGAATAAAAGACTTATATAAATACCTTTCAAAATTATAAAAATATCAATCTCTAGAAATTTAGGTAGGAGTAACTCTTACTTTATTCAATTATGTATTATCTTAAATAATCATTGTTTTTTCCTATTGTTCGTATTCTAAATATGTCGTCGTATTAAAAGTGATATGTTTTTGATAATTGCAACAATTAAAACTGACAATACCTTTCAAAGTTTGTTTTGTGTGTGTGTGTGTGTGTGTGTGTGTGTTTGTGTGTGTGTCTTTATTCTGAAATAGAATCGTGGCTGAATTTGGAATTATTCAAGGTGTCCAGAGTAATTGAGATATTTTGATAATTTATTGTTTGCTTCGTTCTGAGCTGACGGTACTATTTTTTTTCTAAAAAAGAAGGAGGAGAAACAGACACAAAAATAAGATTTAATTTTGATTAGATAACTTGAAAATAAGTTCATTGAATGATGAGTAATTTTCTATCTCGGTTATTTTAGCTTTTGGTTTCAAATTGATCAATTATTATTTTATGTGTGTGTGGGGGGGGATGGATCTCACAACACAAGCACTCTCACACCCAGCAACCAGTGGTTTCTGCTAGAGCGAAAGGGACAACGAGTCCCCTTTAATTTCCTGCAAGTTCCGTACCATTCAAGTCAGAGACTGTACGGTGCAACACCTTTACCGGGTTTTCACTCCGCTGCGTTCACTTCATACACCAGCCAATGGTCGGTGGTAATTCCTGAAGACAGAGTGAGATTACGTCTCTCCTCAAATTCCAGTACATCTGGTTAACTCAATCAATCTGCAGTCAGACTTGACTATGAATAGTTGGGGCTTTGGTATTCCTCGTTGACACCCAACTCGCTAGCATAGGTTATTATTGGTGCAGTATCTTTTGTGCATCAGAGGGAGACACTTTCTGAACTTCCAATGAGCACTACCAGTAGAGCGAACCCGCGACTGGCAGGGCTATTGACTGGAGTAGTACACGAATTCAAATCCCAGTCAAAATTAGTACATTTACCTTTAGCCGCCTCGTTAATTCGGTAGAGCATCTCATCTAGTTGAAGGGCAACACTGAATGCAAAAAGCCTAGGTATACAGAGCACATAAAAATGGCTTTGTGCCTAACTTGGATTGGTGCTCGACTAAGTAAATATCATATTATTCAGTATCAGACCTGTCCCACTATTATGTTTAATTTAGGGAGATCTAGCGGATGAGACTCGTTAACTCGGCATTATAATTATTTTGGTAATTAAGTTTAAAGGTGCAATAATGAATGTATGGTACATAATTTAATCTAGAAAAGTGGTTTGAGTTTTTTTAGTTTTTGTTTTGATTTTGTTTTCTCTGATTTGTGTTTTTATTTATTTTATTATTTATTTATTTATTTATTTATTATTACTTTAGGTTCATTAACAAAACGAGTAAGGCCTAGCAGTTGAGGAAACTACAATTGAATTTGGAGATTACCATTTTCTGGGAGCATTTACAGAACCGTGTCAAAAGTGAGCTTTTACCGTGATTGGTATTTCAGGAGTTTTTTTTTCTCATAATCTCTTCCCTAACTTTTCTTTTTTCCTTCTATCTCTCTCCCCCAACTCTATCCCTCTCTCCCTCTCTCTCTGTCTCTCTCTGCCTCTCTCTGTCTATGTGTTTTATATTCATTCTGCATGTCAGTGTATATTCCTAAAAGGACAATACGCATTGAATGGGACCCTATTATTTAAGAATTAACTTAAGTCTCATTTAATAATTTATTCAATATCTTATGTAGTAGTTCGTGTCTGTATTATGTCGACTAATATCGTTGGGAAAGGTATGTAGCCAAATCTTCCCTCCAGGTATGGGTTAAATAGTGCAAGATCTCAACGCCGGATGTGGCGGATGATGTTTAGAATGACACAAGGGCACTGAAACCAGTTGAAGGCTGCAACAGAGGATCGCTTCCAGTCGTCGTGGTTCTCTCCATGCTATTGGAACAAGGCCATCCTTTGCCAAGGATTTGTGGTGACTGCAGATGCATCAGTCTCCCCACGTTAAAAGACATCACGCGCAGGCGTCTTCCCGAAAGGGTCCACAGGTCCAAAACGGAAGACAGTCATACTCGAACATGAGTGACCGCCGAGAAAGAAGAAACTCCTACCAAATATTCTTATAGATGTAGTGTCGTTAACCCTATAGACTCAAACTTATCAAAATTCTAAGTAGTCACCCAGAGCCATTATATTAGTCTAACATATGAGGGTCAAAATATTGGTGTGTCTTCTTTTGCCTTATGCCATCTGTGCCAATAATTACTTTAAAGGGTTAAGACATTTATTGGAAGAGGGGGGCGCAGGAATTTTCGTCCAGTTATGAAGGGGGCACTGAAAAAAAAGTTTGAAAGCCATTGTATTAGAGGAACATATCAGGGCCAAAATATTAATGTCTTATTTGCCTTATGTCGTCAGGGCCGATATCTCGGTCTTTGAGGGTTCAAAGGTTTACATCAATTTTGTAAAGAAGGCATTTCTGTTAGGGTCCAAAGGTTTAAAAAGAAGAAACAAGACATGCACCAAAAGAAATTGATTACTCTGGTGCAAAAGTTCTTAATCCTTTAAATCCCGACTCGTCAAAATTACCAAGTAATCACTCAGGGGCGTTATATTAGAGGAACATATTAAAGCCAAAATATTGGTTAGTTTTTTTTGTCTTATGTTTTTAGGGTCAATATATCGGCCTCTTAGGATCCAAAGTTTAATATAAACGCTTTAATAAATAATCATTTTTTTATTATCTCCAAGTTGCTTTAGCATTAGACCAATGTTGTAAGAAAAGTAGCAGACTCTTGACGACGGCAACTTTGCGACAGGAAGTAGAAGTCGGTTTGCGATACTCGCGTTGTTTTGCGACAGGAAGTAGCAGTCGGTTTGCGATATTCGCGTCGTTTTGCGACAGAGGTTTCCAGCGAGTTTTGGACTTCTCAGACTCAAAGCCAGTTCTGGACCGTCGACGAAGCAAGCTCACGACTCCTCCCGAGTCCTCCCCTTTCTACAACGAACATAACAAAACTTACTGCAATTGAATAACAACACTAACGCCCAATCCTCCTAACTCGATACGTGGTCAATGGTAGGGACTACCTCATACCACGTGTTGTTATAGAAGTAAAAGTTCTGTTCATCTCAATCTGATGTGCAACGGCTTCGTAAATAAGATGATTAATAACCTATGCAAAGTCTGATCCAAAGTTGCCAACCAATTTATTCGATAATCGAGAACACGTCTAATTACTTTAAACCAATGTCGGGATGGTCAATGCACACAGCTCTCAAAGCTTGTTGGCAGATTTCTTCAGCTGCCAAAACAGCCAGCGTCCAGTAATGGACATTGTCAAATTGTGTCCACACACTGCTTACTTTACAGGTGCCCAAGAGCCGAGATGATGTACTGTCATTCTTTTTAAGCCTTAGAACCCTGACTGAGTAGTCACTCAGATGCATTCTATAGAACAACCAAAAGCTTACTATTTGTTGTCATGTTTTTATTTAGTAATTTATTTAGTAAAAATAATCGTAAAATTTTAGATAATTAATCCTTCAGACCCTAACGTATCGAAATTATCATCTAGTCACCCAGAGCTGTTATATTCATGTAACATACTAAGGTAAAAATATTGGTGTGTCTTCTTTTGCCTTATGTCATCAGGGCCGATATATCGGCCCTTTAGGGTTCAAAGAGTTAAAAAATAAATCACTAAAACAAACAGAAGAGTAAAATTGTAATCCGAACAGAAATTAAAAGCAAAAAGGGGTGGGAGTTGGAAAATATTTTATCAAGTTGCCCAAGAAGTTCATAAACACTAGCTGGTCTTTATTTTAAAACTCTGAACCCTAAAGGGCCGATTTATCGGCCCGAGTGACTCAAAAAAAAAGAAGACATACCGATATTATATTTACTTGGAGAGCACCAACCCAAGTTTGGCACAAGGCCATTTTTACGTGCTCTTACCCTGGCTTTTTGCATTCGGTGTTACCCTTCACCTAGATTAGCTGCACTCCCGCGTTAACGAAAACTCTCTAAAAAACAGAAAGACTGATCCAAGCCCGAACGAGTAAAGAAAGGACTTCATAAAAATCTATAACAACAACCAGAGTGATCCAAGGCCGAACTTGGGAACAGATAACTTCGTAAAACTCTATAACACCAGGAAGACTGTTCCAATCCTGAACGGGTGAGGAACAGACTTCCTAAATTCTATGACAACAGGAAGACTGATCCAATCCTGAACGGGTGAGGAGCAGACTTCCTAAATTCTATGACAACAGGAATACTGATCTAAGCCGATCGAGTGAAGAGAAGACTTCCTAAAACTCTCTTACAACAGGAAGAATCATCCAGGCCCCAACGTGTGAAGAGAAGTTTTCCTGCTCAACAAGAACATGAATCTTAAAAACCCGGAATTATTTGTATCAAATGTAAAGCTAATATTTTCGAATTGTAATGAATCAGCAAAACTCGCCGCTAATTAGAAAAGACAAAATATCAATTCTATAAAATCGACATGTTTTGAATAAAGTCTGTTCACTTGTTATTTATTCAATATCGAAATTATCAGAATTCTATCTTACATCCCAAGAGAATTGGGATTTGGAAAAAATCATTATATCTCAAAATTATTTCTATATATATGTTGTTCATATCATTTGTGTTGTTTATGTATCAATCAATGTGAACATATACATAAATAGATAAATAACATGAGACAAAATTAATCAATTATTATTAGAATTAACTAGAAAATAATTATAAGAATTGAAATAAATATTACAATAATAATAAAATCTTTATTCCTATTTTTCTCTGCGTGTATGTCTGTCTCTCTGTCTCTCTCTCTTTATATATATATATATGTATGTATATATTGTTATATATATTTATTGTTTAAAAAGAAGAAAATTTTTAAAAATGTTGCTTTTTTCCTATTGTTAAAATAAAATAATCATTCTGTTGATAATGCCTTAATAGGCGAAATGTACATACAGGTTATTTAAAAATATTCAAATGTCTTCTTCTTTTTAAACATACACACACACATATATATATATATATATATATATATATAGTATCTCAAATTTTCAGCCAATTTCAACTGAAGATCAAGACACTACACCCACAGAAATTTTATTTTTGTATTTATATATAATAATAAATTAAGTTGTGTATAATATAATCATCTGCATGTTTGTAAAAAGAAAATTCAATGTTTTACAATATGAGGTATCTTAAATAAGTGTCTAAACTTTTTTTGTGTGTAGGTAATTTTATTGATAGTACACCAATAGAAATAAAAAGAATATTATTGTTTTCTATGGATATCCCATGCTTACATTTTAATTCTGGTCTTTAAATTCACCTTGCCCATACATTCTTTGAGTTAGAAATACAACTTAAACTAATACGAGAAATTTTTTATTCCTTTTTCTAGCTGTCTTCGTAGACAATGTAGTCCTGTATGTTGGTTTCACTCACTATCTGGTATTGAACCATTAAAATTACATTATTTTCTTTATCTTATTTGCCTCAAAGTATGTTTTTAAAATTATTTTCATCCTTTATGTTGTTTAGTATTTTAGAAATAATATTTGCTGTCAGAATTTAATTTACTTGAAATGTCATTTTGATTTGAGATCTTGATAAAAACAAAATAATGTGTTTGAAAAAAAAAAAAAACAAGAATGATAAAACTATTTCATGGCTGCAAGCAATCAACAAGCTTATCTCTGAAACAACAAAATAATTCTAAAATTGTGTACTAGACTAATAAAACCAGGTTTTCTTTATTTTATGTTTATACTTATTACAAAGATTTACTGATATACTTATAGTTTAGGCTCAGTGGTTTTATCATCTGATATCTTGAAAACTTTCCCAGATAGAATTTATACAGGATGATCAAAAAGTCCCTGTGCACCTAAAATATTATCAGTTACATCATTTTGTACACATGCATTTTTTTAAATTTTATATATTTATTACAAATCAGGTGCATAGCAAGTTATTTTTATTTATTTTTATTTTATTTTTTTTTTAAATAAAAACCACTTAAATATACGTTATTATTTTGTATAGAAGGAGTTTAAGTTTTCTTTTTTGTAAATAGAAACCTATTCTAAGGGAGATAATCAACTGAAACACTGAAGAATAAAAATCCAATTTTTTTTTTTTTCAGAATTGGGACTAAAAGTCACACTTTCAATTAACTATGATAGTATGTTAATTTTTAGAATTAGCTAGGTTTTCATTTTGTTTTTTGTTTTTTTTTTAAAAGGTGTCACTTTTAGTTTTCTATTGCTAAACATAAATCTCCAGACACTTGACAAGTTTCCATACATTTTTTCTTTTTAAGCAATTTTATATGTTACAGAAAAGCTATGCTAAATATAAAAGAGAGATTGCTGTATCAAGATTTAAAGCAAAGAAGATGTAAATTGGTACTATTATCTCACTTTGAAACTGAATAAGAGGAATAAAAAACAAACAATTTTCATGAATTCAACTAACTTTTCTCTTCATTACAAACTATAGAACTAGTTCATAGAAAGGCTGGTTTCTTTTTTCTATAAAGATTAGACACTTTTGAAATTGTACAATGAGTCAGGTAATTTTAGAAAAATTAATAGCTACTTGGTTCTCCAGATGAATACATCTGTATTTTTTTAAACACAAATTCTCTAGAATTTAGATTTACAGACATATAAACAATAAATCATTAGTTCTTATAAATATATTTTCATAATCTGGCAGAAATTATGGCAATTTCAGTTGTGTATTTGAACTATTTAGGTTTCATCATTTTACATGTTTGTTAATGTTTAGGAACTGCCTTTAAATCATATTGTGTCTGTGGTAATAATATAAATGGAACCAGAAATACTATCCAGCTTTTTATTTTATCTCAGATCTATAGATTTTTTTCTTCTTCTTTTTTCCTAAGTTGTGAGAGTACATTGTAGAATGTTAATTCAGAATGTTATACGATGAGATTCTGTATGAACATAAAACTCTAATCCTAATTCAAAAAGTTATCTTTTTATAAATGTTATCAAAGATTGAACAGAACATTATTGCTTTAGCATAAGTCATGATTCAATTACTCTTTTGAAAATATTTCTTTAAACAGGCAATAATTTAACAGATCAATAGTGAGTCTCTACATTCTAAATCTGAAATTTGATGTGAGTAAGAAACCAAATCAGATACTAAATTTAGTAAAGAGAAAAACAAATATAAAACATGGATCTGTAAATAGAATTAGGAATTAACAGTACTTATCTTTAAAAAATATCTATACTATATGATAAATATGTTTATGTGTTTGTATATTTATATTTATCAGGCCTGAAAATTAAAAGCAATAATATGTTGTTGACATTGAAACTCAAAACCCAGACTATAAGATTCCCTTCATTATTCTTATTTTCAAATTCTAATGCTTTATCAACATAACCATTAGTGTTGTTAAAATTGTATTTTATAGCCTTAATCATTAAAACTTAGCCATACAAATTGGATTTACCATAATTGAGTAAAATTATTATTTGAAATATATCATCTGTTTGATTAATTTAGGAATTAACTTTTATTATTCGGACTTTTGTCTTCATCTTAGTAGGTTTTAATGTTACTACGATACGTTTCTGCCTAGTTCTCTAAGGCTGTCTTCAGGTAGTTTATTTTTTTAAAACCATAACCTCAGATAGGGATGCTGGGCCTCGTCACCAAATCCTCAGTAATCACTGCCTTCCATAATTGTTGTCTATCTGACCACGTTAGATGAGGACAAAAGTCCGAACAATAAAAGTTAATTCCTAAATTTCGAAGCCTTATTTAAAAAAAATAAAAACTATAATTGTTATAATTAATACATAAAATATATAACTAAAATGCTGTATATATAATAATCAAAATAGGAACAAATGATTATTTTTTAAAGTATAGTGATATTAGATGTAATTAAAAAATCATAATATACATTCATCTGTTCAAGCTAGCTCAGACATTGATGACCCTGTTGTGCAATTTATTTCAACCTTGTTTCAAGATTGTCAGCTTCTTAGGATGACAACAATGATAAGGCCTCCTGGGCATTAGATCACTTATAAGTTCATGCTTTGCTCACCAGCAGTGATAGATTCATAGGGCCTAGATTTAATAGAGTGCTGCCTCCATAAAATGTTCAATTGTGCTCTCAATATTAGTGTGTAGAAGCCGTTAAGTTTAGACTCGAGTTATTTAGTCAATATCCAAGAATTGGAAATGTATATTAAAATGGGTTCTACAGTTGCATGCCAGATTTTAGGTTGTCTAGTGAATTAGGTTTACATATCAAATTTAATTTATTCCATGCTAACCAGGTTTTTGCGTTATGTACATTGACAACCGTTGCAGTACAATTGATTTCATATCCAAAGCTTGAAAATCCTTCGACGGCTTTAATAGAGTTTCTGATTGGGTTTATATCAATCCCTGTTGGGAAAAGCAAATAGATTTAGTTTTTCTTGTGTTCACATCGAACTAAATATCCTGAGCTGTCTTTTATAAATGATGTAATAGAATATGATAATATCTGATGTTGTAGCTATATCATTTGTATAGTCTCTGTCAGTCAGCAGTATTACAAGATATCTCTATAGTGCAATTGATAAGTTGAGTCTTAATCAACTGATTATGGTTTTACTTTTAGACTAAAACTGAGTTTTGAATCCTCTGATTCTTCCCATTTATGGCTATTACTATTCTTCTAACATTTTCTTTTAAAAAAAACCCTTGGATTCGAAAAAATTTTATCCAAAGTTAAAATGCTTATCAAAGTTGATATGCCATTGAGACAAAGAAATTTACTTAAAGAAAACTGGCATTCATAATCAAAATGGAAGAATTAAAAACAAACTCTTGTTTATTGTATTGTGACTACAGTTTAATACATATTTCTGTTTCATCGTTCATAGAAAGTATTTAGCATGAAGTAAGCAGTTTTTGAATTAGTTGGACTATGAGAAAAGCATTGAGGTTTTAGATTATTTATTTGAATAAATTTGAAATAAATTTCAATTGACCATTTTTTATTTATAGTTAGTATCTAAGATGATTTGTTAATCAAATATGTTAATTTGGTAGCCAAAGAAAATTGATGTTGCATCAAAATTTAAACATTTCTAAAAAAATTCATTATAGTTGAAGATGCCTGCTACACTTTTTACATCCAAATGATTTTGGTGCCTATAGTTCTATTTTTACAAAATAATACCTTTTCAGAAAATAATCCTGAGTAATAAAAGAAAGAATATAAAGCATTGCAAATCATTTACACCTATGTATATATATATATATATATATATATATATATATTTATTTATCATCACAATAAGCAATATAAAGATTCAAGTGGGTGTTTTTAGAGCAACTAAGGCACATGATGTGGGGAAATATAGTGCAACATTTCAAAAGACTTCCTATAATGGCAGAACCTTTTTCATTCAAAACATTTAATACAAACTTTTTTTTCATTCGTGATCAATTAATCAAAATCAGGACATATGGGTTGGAATTTCTTGCTTTCCAAAAATGAAAAAAATGTTGGTTCCTAATGTATTGTTCCTGAGATATTTTTGAATCCACTACCATACACAGTAACAGCTAATTTATATTATATTTACTTGGTCGAGCAACAACCTAAGTTAGGCACAAGGACATTGTTATATGCTCTATATACCTGGGCTTTTAGCATTCAGTATTGCCCTTCACCTAGATGAGTTGTTCTCTCATAACAAGCTCCATCTGCCCAAGGCAGCTAAAGGTGAATGTACCAGTTTTGACTTGGATTTGAAATTGCATACAATGATTCCAGAGTTCAAGCTTTTTACCAATGCTCCCCTCTTGTGGCCCAAGCAGTTAATTTATATATGTGAATATACATATAAAAGGTGAATTATAATGTTAAATTTTATATGTGAATATACATATATGTGTGTGTGTGTTATATAAATAGAGTTCAATAGAAGAGTTCAAAAGAAGATTAAAACAGAGTATCAACTTCTAACCAATAATCACATAATATCAATGTAACGTTATTCTTATGTTTAAATTATTAATTAAAAATCATTCACAAGAACATTTAGACTCAAACACAAGTTTGTGAGACATGAAGCACT